>JAJOOS010080513.1:0-77013 GCA_029582725.1 Solanum chiquidenum | reverse complement strand
CACAAATATTAAAGTTGAATTAGAAGAGAGAATTAAGCATGGATAAAAAAATGTAACTAATGAAACACGAGACAATGACCTATAGAGTGAATTAAACTTATATCAATAATGAATTAAACAAGTAATCTAATAGTAACAAATAATAAACTACAAAATGAATTAAATTTGCATTAAAAGTGTATTAGAATTAGAAGAGAAAATTAAGAATAAATAAAAAATGTTACTAACAAAAGACAAGACAATAATCTAGATTGAATTAAACTTGTATTATTCATGAATAAAACATGTATTATATGTATCTTATAAATTGTTTTGGTTTGTATCACTAAAAACACGAGTGATGTTTGCAATATGTATTAAAAATGTAGTATGCATGTATTATAAGTGTGTTACGTAAATCATTTGGTTGGTATCACTAAGAAGAGAGTAAAGTTTGCAATATCTATTAGAAATGTATTGTTCATGAATAAAACTTATATTATATGTGTCTTATAAATTATTTGATTTGTATCACTAAGAAAATGTGTGTTGGTTGCAATATGCATTATAAATGGATTGCTTATGAATAAAACTTATATTATATGTGTCTTATAAATTATTTTAATTTATCACTAAGAAAATGAGTGACAGTTGCAATATGTATTAAAATGTAATGTGGGTGTCTTATAAAGGTATTATTAATGTGTTACCTAAATTATTCTTGTTGGTATCACTAAGAAAGGAGTGAAGTGTGCAATATGTATTATAAATGTACTATTCATGAATAAAACATGTATAATAAATATCTTATAATTTTTTTTGATTTGTATCACTAAGAAAAAGAGCGAAATTTGCAATATGTATTTCAAATGTATTGCATCCTATATTATATTATAAATGTATTACAAGTGTGTTACTTAAATTATTTTGGTTGATATCACTAAAAAAGAGTGAAGTTTGTAATATGTATTATAAATGTATTGTTCATGATTTTAATACAATTTTAATACAATTATGAAACATATCTAATACAACTTTAATACAATTGACATACAGTTCCATAAACTTCACCTTTTTCGAGTTTCAATATAATATTTCTCCTAAAATCAATTATAAACTTAACTAAACCCTCTTAAAATTGAGATATAAATTTCAAATGACATTTTCACTTATTTGTAGGAACAACCTATCCAAACTAATCACAAATTCGTAAAATTCAAATAATGAATTCAAAATATGAAGCTTTATAATGACCATCAATGGTGAACTCTTGTTGCTGTAATTTTAGAGATTTGAAATTTTTGCTTGAAAACAGAATTTTGTACAAATTTTCATCTTTTCATTCCTTTTCTCGTCGTATTTTTGGGTAAAATAATGAAATATGGGTAAATAATGATTTCAAAATAGTTATTTAAATGAGAATTTCAAAGAGGAAGAAGAAGATTTTTTTTTAAAAAAAGAAAGAAAGAAGAGGAGGAAGATAATAATGATAGAGAAAGAGACGAAGAAGAAGAATAAAAAAAAAGCGGAGGAAGAGGAAAAAAGGGCAGAGAAAGAGGCAAGCTAATGTACAATTTTCCTAATTCCAAAAAATTGTTATATTTAGTTAGAAAAATTATATTGACATAGATGGTAAATATTTCTTTAATATAGCATATTTATGTGATTTACCCATTAATTCTATGTCACATAAAGTGAGATAAAAAAACAACAACATATTGGGCCCGTGCTAGCACGGGCACTTATATCTAGTATATATATAGATTAGAATCTCAAACCCAAATGTAACTATAATTGGGCCCAAAAGCCCACAATCGTAGTTAGGTTCGGGTTAGACCCAACCCAGACTGTAGTGGATCATACCAGTTTAGCCATGAAACTCGTTCTTCTTTCCATGGATGTCGTGGTTCAGTTATTTTGATCAACAAAAATTGACATGCATGGCCTTAGAGAAACAACGAACTATAAAAAATTACCTAATAGAAAGAGAAAGAAGTAGAGATCAATGAAGAAGGATGTGGTGGTTTTGGCAGCAGTGACGACGGTTTCCACCGTCGTAGCGGTGGTGCTTTTGGTGAGGCAATGGAAGCGACGTAGCGAGAAACGGTGGAGGCATGCACAACGTATCCTCCGAAAATTTGCAAGAGAATGTGCAACCCCTGTTCCTAAATTATGGCAAATTGCTGATGATCTCGTTTCTCAGATGCAAGCTGGTCTAACTTCAACTCAATCTACCCTTCAAATGCTTCCTTCTTGCTTACCTTCACTCCCAAATGGGTACGTACTACACTTTTGATTCTGTTTTCAATTCTAGTTTATTCTCTATTGTTGATTACATTTTCCGAGAAAAGGAATATGCGAATAAGGCTGGGTGTTTTGAGATTAATTTGATAGAAATGAAAATCCACATGGATGTTAAAATTTGCATTCCATTTTAAGTAGATGTGGATATTGAATTTTGAAGTCAGTAAGTGCGTAGTACTACTATATTGAAAAACTTTGTTGTAGTTAGGACAATGCTCATCATTAATTGTGTGTATATATATGCCAGTGATGAGAAAGGTCTATTCTATGGGATTAATCTTCGGGGAACTAATTTCATCATCGTTCAAGCACGACTTGGAGGAAGAAATGCACCCATGTCACGTATTGGAGGAAGAAGTGAACCCATTTCGGATCTATACAGACAGGAAATTCCAATTCCTCCCAACATAATAGAGGCCAGCTCCCAGGTATGTATGTATAATGCCTTTGTCCTGTTGTATTAGGCTAGGAGTTGAATTACTAATTCTGCAAACTGAATACTGCATTTTGATGTCTTATCTGTATCGTTTTTAAGAATTTAAATCCTTGAACGAAGCCTAAAGTTATTATAGAATTTAAATTTGAATTACTACTAGTATAATTTACGGAAAATTTATAGGAAACTGATACTGCAACTGCAAGTATGTTATTTTCATCTCTACATAAACTATTTAAACTAAATTTAAGTTCGTGTCTTAAAAAGTTTAATCTGATAAAATAACCATCAATTGTGCATACAAAGAATGCAATCATTTCAATTCGTCTAAAGTTTGTGAAGCATTTAAGATTGCTGTTATTTTGTTAGATGATTTTCGTGTTGCTATAGTCACTTATTGTGGTCAGTCCGAAATGCTGAAATTAGATATCAAAATGGTGTTGGTCATAAACTCAATGTGGTCATATGGGTTTGTTATTGTTAAATTGATTTATATACTGTCCTAGCTATCTCTGTTTCTTCTATGTTCTTTTAATTTCATCAAGTCTTGAAAACTACAATCAGTTTCTTTTGATGTTTGTTAGACAATTTACGGCTGAAGCTATGCTAAGGTGACATAGAATCGTGTGACGAAGTTTCTGACTAGTAGTCTTCCCCAGTCAAGTAGTGTCAAAATTATCAGGTTAAATGTTGCTATAGGTTTGAAGTCTTCCTTTTGAACCTCTTTCAGGAATTATTTGATTGGATAACTGTGGAGCTTGGTAAATTCATCTCCATGCATAGTGAAGGTTTACAAGGAGGAGAAAAAAATCTGGGATTCACAGTATCACCTACAATTGCGGAAGTAGCTGCCTCCAAGGAAACAGCCATTACGTGGAAGGACTCGTTATTAGGAGATGCAGTTGAGTCTTTCTATACCTAAGTAGATTTAAATAAATATATTTTCTCTAATGGACCAAGATTTTCTGAAACAAATACATTTTCTGTGCATTTGGAACTTGAAAACAATCAAATTTAATTCACAACATCTTTGCAAAGATTCAACTGCAAGATAAGAAATTGAGGTGTATATGGTTGTCATTTATCAAAGCACAATGGCTCGCTCATTTGATGATTATTCTTTGTACTTTCCTTTCCACACTTGCAAGCCATAATTATTGATTCAGAGTTTTCACATGAATATAGATAAAACATGAATATGTTACTACGTCGTAATCTCAGGCAGGGAAGAAGTTGTTGAATGAAATCAATGTCGCCATGGAGAATCACAGTGTTGATAAGCGAGTTTTTGCCCTGGTATAAGCGGATCTTCCCTTTTAGTACAGCAGAAATAGTGCACTTATTTACATAGAATCTTTATTAAAATATTGGGTTGCAATTATGCAGGTTGATGATACCATTGGAGTTTTGGCTGGAGGAAGGTATTACAGTAAAGAGAGTGTGGCTGCAGTCACTCTAGGGATGGGCACGAATGCGGCTTATATAGAATCAGCACAATCCATCGTAAAATGGCCTGATCAGACTCCAAAACCAGAAGAAATTGTAAATTCTGGTGACAACATTTCTAAGTGTACCAATCTATAAAATGTTACAATGATTCACTGTAGTGCTTGGTTGTGCAGGCAATTAATACCCAATGGGGGAATTTTAGATCCTCCCATCTTCCAATTACAGAGTTTGATACATCGTTAGATGCTGAAAGTTCATATCCTGGTAGCCAGGTGGATACTTAAACTTTTCTTCCCCCTCAGGTTCCCTGTGATCTCTATGAACTACATTAACTCCTTAATCTCATTTTGTCTTCAGATATTTGAGAAGCTTATTTCAGGTACATATTTAGGAGAAACTGTTAGAAGAGTCTTATTAAAGATGGCTCAGGAATCAGCTTTATTTGGAGATACTGTACCACCTAAGCTAGCAATTCCATATTCGTTGAGGTAACATAGATTTTTTTCTTATCAGAGAGATATACAATGCTTGGGATCTAATGGTTCTTTTTTTTTTAACTCAACTACAGCTTTTCTTTCTTTCTTTTCCGAAACTACCTTTAAAATGAATTTATCCCCATCAATTGTACTGAAATGTTGCATTTTTCCTGTTTCTTTGTGGAAATTGCCCTACCAACCAAGCAGCGTGAATGTGCAATGTTTTCTCCATCTTTGTGTCTAATAGGGACAAATATCAAAAATGCTTTTTGGATAGTGTATAGTAATTAATAGATTACATAACAGATTGGAAGTAAAATCAACTTGAAACAATGGCATTTTAGAACTCCATATTTGTAATTGACATAACTACTGTCATACTATGGTTTCTATTATTGACTATAGCTCTTGGCAGGTCCCCCGATATGGCTGCTATGCATCAAGACACTTCAGAGGATTATGAAATAATTGATGAGAAACTTGGAGAAATTTTTGAGGTAGGGCAACTAAAGCAGAATTGTCAAATTTAAGTAATTTGCTAGTAAATGTTCTTGCAGTTTCTCCATTACTATTTTTCATTTTTGTAGCGCAGGAGGGGGTTAAGTACGTGATTTCTCTAGTTAAAGTGTTTTTTGTGTAGTCGATTTCATGCATTACATACAAGTAGATTATGTTTACAGATTTTTGCTTGCTAATTAGCAGTCTGCTGATTGCAGATAACTAACTCTACAACCATGGCAAGAGAACTAGTTGCAGAGATCTGTGATGTTGTAGCAGAACGTGGAGCTCGCTTAGTTGGAGCTGGCATTGTAGGGATTGTAAAGAAACTAGACAGACTTTCTAATAGGATTAGCATTATTACAGTAGAAGGTGGTGTCTATGAGCATTATCGTGTTTTTAGGAACTATCTGCATAGCAGTGTATGGGAGATGCTTGGAGATGAATTCTCTGACAATGTGATTATTGAGCATTCTCATGGTGGTTCTGGAGCCAGTTCCATCTATATTGCCGCTTCACAACCATAAACCTCTCAAATTCATACTTGGTTCTTTTAAGCCAGGATAGATAGTTACATCATTTGTATTCTTTTACATCCCGGATCAACTGATATCTTACAACAAGGATTTATATTTCGTTTACTGCTTGTTTGCGTAAGCAACAAGTAGCAGATTTACATACATAATGTGTAAGATTAGATACTATTTTTCATTGTGTGATGATTACTAATTATCTTGTTAAGCACATCAATTAGTCCTTCTACAGTATTATACATAAGCTTTAAGACTCTTGTTGTCTTTTTCTGGTATAGGAAAATGTACTTTTTTGAAGATAGAAATGATGGTGCAATCACAAGGATGAGTCCCCACTACTAGCTTAAAGAAACAGTTACAGAGAGACTGAAAAGGACTAGAGCAGCCAAAGTAAAAACACCAATCTGTCTTGTTTGTTGTCTTGAAAAATAAGGTTACCTCTACTTCTGGGAAAAGGTTCGAGTCGAATTCTCGAATATTTATATCCCTCCATTCCATAATAAATGAGAAATAACAAGCATAGAGACAAAGGCAACCCCATCACCCCCAAAATTTGAAGACTATTTATATGAAATGTGTTGCTTGATGTAACCATATTGTATCAACTGTTACTTTCAAGCATCTAATGAAAGTTGGGCCTATTAGGCAGACTTTTTGGAATATCCCATATGCACAGCCCATAACCATTAAGTTGAAAATGGGAAAAAAAGTAGCAAATGTTTTTCCTACGACCATATTGCTGTACGAGGACCACCATTGATTTATATGAAAATTTTATGTTTTCACTTTAACAGAATTGCAGAAGAAGAAAGGACGAGCACTGACAAAAATAACGTGAATTGGAAATCAATGTTTTCACTCCCTACATGTTATCTCAATTCTTGGATTTTTAATTTACCAAAAATTGGTAATTACTTCCCATGTCATTAGAATTGGTTTGCAAGGAGTAAAACTATTTTACTTGCTTTGTAGAAACCATTTACTCAAATTTAGTAGGATTTCATACAAACATTCATGATTTTGGGATAATATGATGGTGTTGCGCCTAACTCAACCCAAAATGTAGCTCCTAATAGAAGAATTTCCCAAAATGATATATACCTCAACAAATATGAGACTTAAACACTCAACTAGAGGGGGTTACAAGAGACCGACATTGACAAATATAACAATATGGATTGATGGATCTGATTTTGATACCACATGAAGATATGACTTTTGCACTTAACTTAGATCTAAAAATTAGCTCATAAGAAAAGGATCGATCAAAACAGTATAAGGATACCACAATTCACTCAATCAATGTGAACTTACAATTTTAAAAACCTGTTTGCATTGTCTTATACCTTATAGAATCATAATTTATAGAAATATTTTTAATTTTACCTAAATAATATAAAATATTTAAAACAAGTCGATTTAAATAGACTCTAAATCAGTAAATGCAAGAATCGTGAATCCACTAGATTTTTTCTTTGAAATATTCACAAACTCATGTGAAATTATTCCAACTTATGTAATGTAACATCGGTGACCATTATTTTCCACATGATTGTAACAAATCAACGTCTTTATTTCATTTTCAATTACTAGTAACTTTTGCATTAGCATTGACGAGAGTATTGGGACAATCAAACTGACATAGGTATTTTAAAGTTTATAACGTTAATAATGGAGTAGTTAGTAAATAATTTGTGATCCAGCATTACAATTTACAAATATATTAAATATTTAAGTAGATACTAAAGTAATATACTCATTTGTGATTATTTTTTTTAATTTTTTAATTTTTGTATCAGTTGGACCATGGGAATTGGGATGGACCAAAGAAAGAAAAATGTAGGGCAGTGTATGCCAGAAAGTTTGATTTTTTGCGTCCATAATTTATCGTCGGTCCACTAGAAAAAAGGTAATTATGAATTATGATCATAATTAATTAGATATGATTATCTGTCTCTCTTACACGTTCTCTTTCTAGAGACCCGCGTGCTACTCTGCACAATTAACATAAACTTAGATTCTCTTCTATGGAAAAATTTAAAAGACCTTTGACCATGCAAATCTGCTTTGTTTATACATTTTTCAGAATCAAATTAATGGATTTGAGCACCTAGAAAATTTATAAAAATAAGCTTACCAAACACTTCTTTAATCCTTTTTTTTTCCCGGAAAATGTTGTTTCAACAAGATAATTGTACAATAGTATAATAACATGTTCAGTGAAATCCCATAAAATGGAATATGGGGTAGGGGTGTTACACCTTACTACAACCTCATGAAGATAGAGAAGTTGTTTTCGAAAGATCATTGGCTCAAGTGGATCAACCTCAAGTAAAAGAAGGAGAATACAATAAAAGAAAGCATAACGATTAATAAGGAAAACAATATAAAGTCTACAAGAGAAAAATAATAACAACATCAAATTACGTAGTATCATAATTCAAATACATTAAATACAAGAACTATAGAAACAGATTATTGCACAATGCATCCGGAAAAGGGACTCACCTTAATCTAACATTTTAAGTATGTTTGATCGAGATTTAGGAAGTAGAAGTACTTATTTTTGTTCAAGAAGTATTTTTAGCGAAAAATAATAAATTTTAAGAACATTGCCAAACACAAATTATAATAAATTAACATAATTTAATTAAGACAAGGAGAGGAAGTAAAAAAAAAATCTTCTATGTATCCATTTTATTAGATGGTACACCATTTCATTAAAATGAGGGGACATATGTTAATGACATATGCATGTGTAATAAAACTAAATTACAGAATGATTAACCTAGAATAATGCAGAGGACATATGCTAATGACAAGTTACACGCATTTGCGGCTTCAGAAATTTAGGATAGAATTAGGGATGCATCAAATGATAATGACCTACCTAACAAAGTGAAAATCATACAAATCCTTCCACAATTCATTAATTATGATTAACCCAAGGATTATGACGATCCATTTAAAATACAATGAATAAACAAATAGAAAAATGGTTGTTTATTTTTGTGAGTGTCCAAAGCCAAATGACTAGGGGACAAGGCGAACGAATATCGAGACATTATAAAAACATAGTAATAGGACAAAGGAGAAGCAGGATATTGAAATTACGTGTTTTGTGGGTTGGAAATAGCATTGGGTTACGCGGCATTTAACTGAGCCCAACGCCATTTAGTTCATCTAGATCACCGCATCTAACTCAAAATTAGACCAACTAGTATCCTCGCTCACGATTTATGTGACACTTTTCTTTTTTATAGATTTTTAAATTAAAAATTACTTAATTTTGAAATTTTATTTTATTTTTTAGTACGTCTATTGGTATCTAATTTGGAGGTGAGTTATGAAGATATTAAATAATGTATAAGTAATATTATGTTTGGTACTCCCTCCGTCCGATATTAGATGGGCATCTTACTAAAAATATTTGTGTCATCTTATTTGATCTCTTACTAAATCAAGATAGAATTAATTAAACTTTTCTCATTTTACCCCTACAATTAATATGACCTTTAGAAGTTTAAACAAATTTTTAAGTTAAAATTTTCTTTTTTCAAGAGTCTAATTTATATGAACAAAAGGCAAAATAGTAAAGTTAATTAATTTATTAATGATTTCTTAATCGCCGTGTAAAATAGAAAGTGTTCATCTAATATGAGATGGATGGAGTAATTGGTTAGGAGGTAATTTATTCATGTATAAAATTAATATGGTACTTGATTTGTACTCCCTCCGTTCTTTTTTATATGTCATCCTTATTATAAATAGTTGGTCCATAATACTTGTCATTTCATAAAATCAATGCATAAATTACAATATTCTTTCTATTTTACCCTTGTGAGTTATTAGCCTTGAATATATATACATTTGACCAACATAGAAAAACTAAGTGAATAATTTATGTTCATTGGTCAAATTAATTAATCAAAATAAATTAATTCATATTCATTGATTGATAAGTTGACTTAAAAACAATTAAATAAGGGTAGAATAGTGAACTTACTTAATTTCTTAATGCACATAAAATAAAAAATGATGACATATAAATAGGAACGGAGGGAGTAATTTAGAAACTCGCATAACTAATACTCCTTATGTCCCTAATTACTTGTCCCCTTTAAAATTGACACACCTATTAAGAAAATAATGATTGACATAGTGAGTTTACCATTTTACCTCTATTAATTATGAAATGGATGAATTAAAAACTTAGAATTTTCAAGAATTTCTAACTTTTTCAAAGTAATTAATTGAGGGTATAATATGTAAAAAAATTATTCTTTCTTGATTTGTCAAAATGGACAAATAATTAGGGATAACTAAAAAAGAAAAAGTGAACAAGTAATTATGGACATAGAGAGTACTGTTTGCAACAAATTTTAAACATATGGAAAATAAATACACCACATAAATAAAATCTGAAGAAACATAATTTTATTCATCAAGATAGCGGGTACAATTCTGTTCCTCCCTTGATTCTACTCTCCTAAGATTTATCCATGATTCAAGGGCCGTTAGTGGCGTATTTCTCGAACTAAGATGATTTAGATTTGACCTCTATATGAATATTCCATGACTTTTGTGGAATATCGAGATCTTGATCTTTAAAAATATCCAAGAGTTTATGGGATATTTTGAGATGCCTTTTAAGGGAATTTAGTACCATTTATATAGGCATAAACTAGGGTTTAGGGTTGAGTAGCCTCCAAGAATTCTAATTGAAACTGAACATATCTTCTAGAGTCCCAATTCGAATTGAACACGTCTTGTAGAGTCCGCAAAATTTCAATGTCTACAAACGCCCCCTGCTTCAAGGCTTGTCGGAGTGTAGACTCGATGAAACTCAAAGACGAGGCTTGAAGTACTCATTCTTCCAACTTTGCAGCTTCAGATTTTCATATTTGATTTAAGAGAGAAGAGATAAAGGGCAGATTTGGTCCCACTGGGCGTGCCAGAATTTGTAGACAATAAAATTCGCGTCAAGAAAACAATAATCAAGAACGGAAAATTATAGCAACAATCGTTTTAATATTTCAAAGTGCGAGTGTTACAATCTCTATAATTCCTCTGAATTCGCCTTTTCAAATATAATTCAAGGGCTCTTGAGCTTGATCTTGAACTTGGGATTTATCTCGATCTTGATCTTGAACTTGAACTTGAACTTGAACTTGGACTTGATCTTGAACTTTATCTTGATCTTGACTTCTAGTTGAATCCAAGGGCTTCGAGCTTGATCTTGAATTCGGCAGTCTTGATCTTGATCGTTCTTGATCTTGATCGTTCTTGAAACTTGAACATTCTTGAAACTTGAATGCTTGAACTCTTCAATTTGTAGAGAAATCTGCAGCTTTTGATCCACGAGCTTTCTCTAGCTTCTTGTTAAAATTCTCGGTCCTCTTTTTTGAATTATGAGGACCCCTATTTATAGTTTTAAAATGGAGGAGTTGTGATTGGAAGAGGACTCCCTTCGGCCAGTCAGATTTAAGTGACATGTCATATGGTCTTTATGGAGCGGGCTTTAATTAAATTTATATTTATTAGATTTAAATAATTAACTCAATTATATTAATTCATAATATTTATTTGGACTAATATATTCATAAATTTAATATAATCCAAATCATTTTATAAATTTATATTTAATAAATTTTAAATGACTACAAATGCCCCCTTCTTCAAATCTTATCGAGATATTTTATCTTTCAAAGACTAGGCTTGAAGAATTTGAAGACTTGAACTTGCAGACTTGAAGAATTTGAAGACTTCAACTTGCAGACTTGACAAATTTGAAGACTTTAACTTGTAGAATTGAAAGATTTGAATACTTCAACTTGTATACTTGGAGAATTTGAAGACTTCAACTTGCATACTTGGAGATTTTTTAGGACTTCATCTTTAAACAACTTTTATCCATAGGGGTTTGCCCTCATTGAGTCACCACCATTTGGTGCAAGTCTGAAGTTTTATGAAAGATTATTCATAGAGTTAACTTTCATGTGACAGATCAAGGGGGAACATGTGGTTTTTTAACACTCATGCAACTGGACTTAGATTATGGTTCTAAGCGCCTACGTACCTCAGTGAAGAGGATCAAGTCACAACGTAGTTCTAGGAGAGTGAATGATTTTTTTTAGTTTTTTAAGGGTGTGTCATACACAGTTTATATTCTTGCAGGCCAAGAGTGACATGTAGTTTAGGCTCGTACCTTAAGGAGCATTTTAACTTGGAGATTTAGTTCAAATTTGAAAAGCTTTGTGACATACAGTTTAAGGTCGTGTTTCAAGGAGCATTTCAACTTGAAGATTTAACTCAAATTTGAACAACTTTGCGACATACAATTTAAGCTCGTGTTTCAAAGAGCATTTCAACTTGAAGATTTAACTCAAATTTGAAGAGTTTTATGACATACAGTTTAAGCTCGTGTTTTAAGGAGCATTTCAACTTGAAGATTTAACTCAATTATAAAGAGCTTTTCAACTTAGAGATTTATCTTGAATTTGAAGAGTCTTGTGATATACAGTTTAGGCCTGTGCATCTAGGAGCATTTCAGCTTGTAGTTTAGCTAGGCTCATTCGATGAGGAGCATTGTAACTTACAGTTTAAGCTCATGTGTTAAGGAGCATCTAGATATACATTGACTCTCCAAAGTCATCTTCAGATGCAGACTTGCCCTCACTTTGTAGTTCTTCTATATCTTCATATTCATGAGGTTCATAGACATGAGATCATTGATCTTCTCTTAAAGTCATACTTAATTTCATGTCATGTGCACGAGTTGCGAACTCTTCAAATGTATTTGGCTTTAATCTTTGCAAAATGTAGTGAAGACCCCAATTCATGCCTTGTATGCACATTTTAATGTTAAAAGTTTCACTAAGGCGATCTTTGCAGTTGAGGCTCAGACTTCTCCAGCGATCGATAAAGTCAACAACTAGCTTATCTTCACCATGACAAGCCTTTGTAAGTTCAATTATACTAACGACACGTCTCGTGCTATAGAAACGATTGAGGACCTCTTGCTCTAACCGTTCCTAATAATTTATAGAATTAGGTTCGAGATCTGTGTACCAATTAAAGGCATTTTCTTTGAGAAATCAAACGAACTCTTTAACGAGATAATTACCATACGTCCCGGCATCATTACAAGTCTCGATAAAGTGCGCTATATATTGCTTGGGATTTCCTTTGCCATCAAATTGTTGAAGCTTAGGAGGTTGATAGCCCTTAGGCATTTTCAAGTTATCAATCCTTTGTGTATATGTCTTTGCATATGTGGGAGAAAATTTGGATGAAGACTCAGATTTGTCTTAAAAATCCTCTATGATAAAGTCTTTCAATTGATCAATGAGAATCAAACCTTCAACAGAGAGATGAATTTCGTTGTTTTTTGTTTGCTTTATGCAAGACTCTCATTCGTCTTGAATTTTATGAAGCTTCAGAGGTGCTTGACTTGATCTTCTCTCAATCATGTTATCCATCTTATTTGTTAACTTCAAAAGTTTAGCATCTTGTTCGTGTGCACACTTTATCAAGTCTTAAATCGCTTTGTCAAGCTTGTTAGTTGTTCTTCTATAGTGGAAGTCATTTTGATATTCTTTGATACTTGAAAAGTTGAGATGAGAGGTAGAGATTGTCCCACTGGGCGTGCCAGAATTTGTAGACAATATGTGAAATAATTAAACCGACATAAAATAATGCATTGATTTTCTTAGGGATAAGGGTATGAAAAATACCCCAACTTTGATCGAATTTGTTGTTATGATACTAAACTTTTATGAGGACCTATTACCCCCTAGACTATTTAATACCGTATTTTAAACATATATATGTGCCGCCCACGTGGACATAAAGAATATTGCATAATTATAAATAGTAATATGTTCACGTGGGCACATATATACCTTTAAAATACACTATTAAATAGTTCAGGGGGTAAAAAATTACAGTATTAAATAGTCTAGGAGGGTAATAGGTCCTCATGAAAGTTTGGTATCGTAACAACAAATTCGGTCAAAGTTGAGGTATTTTTCAGACTCTTTTCCCATAACTAAGTTATTCATTAAGTTTAACTCTAATCAGTTGTCAATCAACTCTTAATGAATTAATTTATAGACATAGAAATGTCTGAGGTTTGCTTTAAACCACATATTTCAAACATGTATTGTGTTAATATAACAGTGACACATAAATTAAGACTTACGACGAAAGGAGTAACAAATCAGTGGTCCCAGAACCTGAAAGACCAAAATAAGCTCGGAACATAGGCCAAAACTAATTTTCAAGTATATTACAATCTCAAGTAAGTTACAATTAGTTATAAGCATGTCTTAAATCCAATATTGTAAAATATTACGCATTTGTTTCTCTACCACAGAAAGTTCTCATTATTTTTAATTGATGATATTAAAACTTTAAAACAATATAATTAAAAATTATTCAAGAAAAATAAATTTATATTATGTGTAAATATTGAGAAACGTTGGAGTTGGTAAAAATGGTCATACATATGGATATGATTTTTCGTCTGTCACTTTCCAAAGCTGTCTTCAATTTGAATCTCCTCCTTTTGGTTCTACAACTTCCTCTCATGTGGTAAATTTAGTATAAGCAGAGGGGTAATTTGGTAACATGCAGTTATGTCTTGTAAATTTCGAATAGCCAAGACGGGAAAGTGATTGAGAAGGACACTTGTTGGGTTTACCAATAACTCTTTAATTAATTTATATTCTAATAATCTTATAAAGCAGCACAATTATTAGCATGATAAAACAAAAATAGTACACTCAAATCTCAATCCATTTCTTCTTGTTTTCTTTGAGTTTGTTTTATCCTTAATATTCGTAATTTTAAATTATTAGTAAAGGGAAAAATGCTGATGCATACAGGAAAATTATAACTTCTTTTTACAGCTTAAATATAGTGTTACGAGTTTGGTTATTTGATTATTATGAGCTCTTTTACACACATTTTTTTTAACTTCGAAAAAAGATAGAAAAAGAGTTAATTAATCAAATGATGATGTGTGTCTTCTTTAAATCATATTTGTCTCTTAATCTTGAATTGTGGGTCTATTGACAATATTATTTTTTTACTTTAATAAAATAAAAATAAAATCTGCACATATTTTATTTGTGAAATTACATCAGTAAATATTATTATTGTTAGTATAATTATTTGATTCGAAATAAATATCGAGTGAAATAAATTTTAGGTTTGTGATCTGTCACAGTTGTAGCTTTGGGCACCACTGGTGATCTGGATTTATATTATTTTTTGTTTATCTGATTGTATTTTAATGACTGGAGAGTAGGGTGCCCTTCGCATAAAGACATCACTTTGCAGGACCGATCCAGCATTTGGTGGACTAAATTGTACAAAATCGAAAAGTTGGGTGGGCGAATAGACAACATATTAATACCATTTGTTTCCAAATCAAACTTTTTCTATATTAAAATTAAGGGGAAAAAAATTGGTCAGAATAATATTTTTTCTATGTTATTGTAACTTTTTAAATATTTTTACCCTTTTAACTTAAATACATTTTAACTAAAAAATGGAAAAAGATCAATTTATTTTAAAATAAAAAAATGTTATAATTTTTTAAATTTTCTAGTCATTTAGCACTTTCCATTAATTAGAAGGGCATAATTGCTACTTGGAAAACACAGTATAATTAATAGGACAACGAAAACTTCGTTTCATAAACTCATTCTCTAGCTTAAGTACGTATTGCACAAAATATCATTCATTTTGAAAGTAAAAGCAAATCAAAATGACATGGAATTGGAATAGCACTTAAATGATACTCCCTCCTATCCATTTTAGCTGTCACTGTTTACTAAAAATAACTTATCAAAAATATTGTCATAGAAAACTATGAATACATACACATTATGTTATGATTGTTTAGATTAGCTGATCAGTCTTGTTTTTATATACATTTCTTTATGTTTAACTTGAGCTACATGTATCAGAAATGATATTTTTATCTTTTCAAGGTAGGAGTAAATAAGAGCTTATTTTCTTTGTCTCATATTAGTTGATCATTTTTATTTTTACACGCATATTAATAAATTATATATACGAAAATAATTTTACTAATTCACCTCTTAAAAAACTTATTGAAATTTTAAAAATAAATGTGAACACTTTAAAAAAATAAATTTCAAGGGTAACAATATAAGAAAATTTTAATTAATGTTTTCTTGATTTAGTAAGATGGACAACTAATATAAGACAATTATTTTTAGTAAAATGATCAACTAATATGAGACGGAGAAAGTAATATATAAAATGTCATTCTTATTAATAGTTTCTTAAGAAATGTGTAAAGTAAAAACACGATAACTAGTCTCTCCTCTATTGTCGCTTTCTTTGTGCCATACTCTAAGCCCGCGCTGTCCAAAAAATATTACTACTCATCAAATGAAGAAAGGGCTTTCCTTAAGAGTCACATCTTATCAACTACAAAACTAACCTAAAGATGAAAAAACTACAGAATGTTTTAACACCCTAAATTAAAGGAGATAAAGATAAGTGAAGTGCTTTTTGTGACAAACGAATTGAATGGAATTTTATGCCTCCCAAATACTCTTTAACTAGTAAGGACAACTATTCAACACGAGAAAAAGCAAGACCAATAGTTGTTTTTTTTCTACTATACTTTTTATCCGTGAAAAGATTGTGTAAATGTTAGCAACTTTATTATTTTTAAGGAACAAAAAAGTTGGTTCCCCACGTTACAAAAAGAGTTGAGGCCTCCTCTACTTATCTCACAATTCAAATTTCTTCTTTATAATATAATAAAATAATAATCAATCCCCTCCTATTATATATATTTATTTACTCAAAACAAAAGAATATACACCAAACGGATTACCCACCCCCAAACCAAATCCTCATTTTTGCTTTTCTCACTCTCACTGAGTGAAACCGCAAACCAAACAGTTGGTGGCATTAGATTAAGGAAGGAAAAATGCGTCTTCTTTTTCTTCTTCTTCTTATGCATTTTACTGACTTCTCTGCCGGTAAACAACCACGGTTACCGGAATACCAGGCTTTGCTTGCCCTGAAAACTGCCATTACCGATGACCCACAGTTAACACTTGTCTCATGGAACATCTCCACCAGTCACTGTACGTGGAATGGTGTCACGTGCGACACGCATCGTCACGTGACCTCTCTTGATATTTCTGGGTTTAATCTTACCGGTACTCTTCCGCCGGAAGTTGGGAATCTTCGTTTCTTACAAAATCTATCTGTTGCTGTTAACCAGTTTACTGGACCCATTCCTGTTGAAATCTCCTTTATTCCAAATCTGGGTTACCTTAATCTTTCTAATAATATATTCGGGATGGAATTCCCTTCGCAGTTAACCCGTCTGCGTAACCTCCAAGTCCTTGACCTTTACAACAACAATATGACCGGTGAACTTCCCCTTGAGGTGTATCAGATGACTAACCTTCGACATCTACACCTCGGCGGGAACTTTTTCGGTGGCCGCATTCCTCCGGAGTATGGAAGATTCCCGTCTCTAGAGTACCTCGCAGTTTCAGGCAATGCACTGGTAGGAGAGATACCACCGGAGATTGGAAACATCACTACACTTCAGCAGTTGTATGTAGGATACTACAATACCTTCACCGGTGGGATTCCACCGGCAATAGGGAACTTATCGCAGCTCCTCCGGTTTGATGCTGCTAACTGTGGACTTTCGGGGGAGATTCCACCGGAGATTGGGAAGCTTCAGAACCTTGACACCCTCTTCCTGCAAGTGAATTCTCTGTCTGGGTCATTAACTCCGGAGATAGGTTATCTGAAGAGCTTGAAATCTTTGGATCTGTCGAATAACATGTTCTCTGGAGAGATACCGCCAACATTTGCGGAGCTTAAGAATATCACTCTTGTTAATCTTTTTCGTAATAAGCTTTATGGGTCAATACCAGAGTTCATAGAGGACTTGCCGGAGCTAGAGGTGTTGCAACTTTGGGAAAATAACTTTACTGGAAGCATTCCACAGGGGTTAGGCACAAAGAGCAAGCTCAAAAATGTTGATCTCAGTTCCAATAAATTGACTGGAAATTTACCCCCAAACATGTGCTCCGGTAACAATCTGCAGACAATTATCACTCTAGGGAACTTCTTGTTTGGCCCAATTCCTGAATCTTTGGGTAGGTGTGAATCACTTAATCGGATTAGAATGGGAGAGAATTATCTGAATGGGTCAATTCCAAAGGGGCTCTTAAGCTTGCCACATCTGTCACAAGTTGAACTTCAGAATAATATTCTCACTGGTACATTTCCTGATATTTCTTCCAAATCTAATAGTCTTGGGCAGATTATTCTTTCAAATAATCGCCTAACTGGACCTTTGCCGCCAAGCATTGGAAACTTTGCTGTAGCCCAAAAATTGCTTCTTGATGGGAACAAATTTTCGGGACGAATTCCAGCAGAAATAGGAAAGCTTCAACAGCTATCCAAAATTGATTTCAGTCACAACAGCTTCTCTGGACCCATGGCTCCGGAGATTAGCCAGTGCAAGTTGCTGACTTATGTTGATTTCAGCAGGAATCAACTTTCCGGTGAGATTCCTACTGAGATCACAGGTATGAGGATACTCAACTATTTGAACTTATCGCGAAACCACTTAGTTGGGAGTATTCCTGCCCCTATTTCTAGTATGCAGAGTTTAACTTCTGTTGATTTCTCATATAACAACTTTTCTGGTTTAGTTCCTGGAACCGGGCAATTTAGTTATTTCAATTACACCTCATTTCTGGGCAATCCAGATCTTTGCGGACCCTATTTGGGCCCTTGCAAAGAGGGTGTTGTTGATGGGGTTAGTCAACCTCACCAACGAGGAGCCTTATCGCCTTCGATGAAGCTTTTACTTGTTATTGGTTTGCTTGTCTGTTCTATTGTGTTTGCTGTTGCTGCAATTATAAAGGCCCGATCTTTAAAGAAGGCAAGTGAAGCTCGTGCTTGGAAGCTAACTGCTTTTCAGCGCCTAGATTTTACTTGTGATGATATTTTGGCTAGTTTGAAGGAGGATAACATTATTGGAAAAGGAGGTGCTGGTATAGTCTACAAGGGGGTAATGCCGAGCGGGGAACATGTAGCTGTTAAGAGGTTGCCAGCTATGAGCAGGGGTTCCTCGCATGATCATGGGTTCAATGCAGAGATACAGACTCTTGGGAGGATCCGACACAGGCACATTGTTAGATTATTAGGATTTTGCTCGAATCATGAGACAAATCTTTTGGTTTATGAGTACATGCCTAATGGAAGTCTTGGGGAAATGCTTCATGGCAAGAAAGGCGGTCATCTACATTGGGATACCAGGTATAAGATAGCCGTGGAGTCAGCAAAGGGTCTTTGCTATCTCCATCACGATTGCTCTCCTTTGATCCTCCATCGTGATGTGAAATCAAACAACATTCTGCTAGACTCCAGCTTTGAAGCTCATGTTGCTGATTTTGGACTTGCTAAGTTCTTGCAAGATTCAGGGACATCAGAATGCATGTCTGCTATTGCTGGTTCTTATGGGTACATTGCTCCAGGTATTTTATAAAAGCCTTCGTATCTTGAAATTCTTAGTTTCTAACATGTGTTCATATTTATTTTTCTTGTCACATCATGCTATGCGAGTTTAGTGCCGAAGTTACAAACTTACTGATGAACTAAAATTTATCAACTGAGACTAATTATCAGTCTGTTAAAATGAAGCTTAGGTGTTCTAAACATCATAAATGTGCTATCCTGTAGTCTTGTATTTCCACTACTAATAATGTTACAATGAAGGACAGACATGGATAGTGGGGGTCCTTGACTGGTAGTAAACTAGAGGATTGGGCCTTCTTACTTTTGAAAAGGATCTCTAACTACTTCGGTGATGGTTAGGTTGGAATTTATAAATGCTTATGTAACTTTGTAAGTAAGTCGACTGTGTTGCATGCTCCTGAAGCAAAGCAACATTAAATAAGTGGTACTGGTACTTGATGAACTATTTACACTGTTGGAACGGGTAAGGGGATGTAAAACTCTGGTTTCTTGTTTAGTTATCTAACAAACTTACTGATTGCTAGCAATTATTTGTTCTGCTCTATTGTCTACTTCTCATTAGCATCTTATTTTCATTTTTGCAGAATATGCTTACACGCTTAAGGTTGATGAGAAGAGTGATGTATATAGCTTTGGTGTGGTGCTATTAGAACTGGTAAGTGGCAAAAAGCCAGTTGGAGAATTTGGTGATGGTGTTGACATAGTCCAATGGGTTAGGAAAATGACTGACGGGAAGAAGGATGGAGTTCTCAAGATCCTTGACCCAAGACTCTCAACGGTTCCCCTTAATGAGGTGATGCATGTCTTCTATGTCGCATTGTTGTGTGTTGAAGAGCAGGCTGTGGAACGCCCCACCATGCGAGAGGTAGTGCAAATACTAACTGAACTTCCCAAGCCACCAGGTGCAAAATCAGATGACTCAACCATCACTGATCAGTCGCCCCCACCATCAGCCTCTGCATTAGAGTCCCCAACCTCAATTCCCGGGGAAACAAAAGACCACCATCAACCAACACCTCAATCACCTCCACCTGACCTACTCAGTATCTGATTTGCAATGTTCTTGAAATAGGAGTGTTTTATTTAGTTTGATTCTCTAGTTCTATTATGATGAATTGTGCTAGCTTTGTTCTTTTTTTAAAAAAAAGTTGGGTCTTTTTAGGCTCAGGGGTTTATTCTAACACTCTAAGATGGGTTTATTGCTCAGAAGTTTTCCTCTTGTACAGTAAGATTGGTAGGGTTTTCTCAAGTGTATTAATGGAAAATTGCCCTTCATTTGCTATTCTTGCTTGGTTCAATTTTTTTGTGCAGCTTGTCTTATCCTGACAAATCTACAACTCAGATCAAACTTGATGAAGAGATAATTAGTGGCTCTGTTAATTATTTTATACACCTCTGGGTTGGTGAGAGTAGATCATTTTGTACTTAATGATTTAATTATTGGTAGTAATTAAATTATTATTCTCCCCTAGGAGAGTGAGATTTGACTCTCAGGTGTCTTTTAATTACCAAGAATAGTGGGTTCACTTGAAACAGTGATTTAAAAACCTTAAGCTACTGCCACATTAAGAGACTTTATTGTGGTGTTGAATTAAATTCGAGCCGTATTGGAGTGGGTATCAGAGAGTCAAATGAGTGCTGGAATAGCCTTAAAAGAAGTATAGAGCAATAAAATCTTGTCTCATTTGAAAAGAATCTTTTGCATTAATAACTTTGTGGATCCACCATAACTGACCTTGAATTGGCATGGCCATGAAAATGAAGCATGAGGTCAAAATATAAGACGAAAAATCATGTTACGTCGGGGCCTGGCTAATGTAGGGCCAACTGTTACCATGTTTTCATCTGCCGGGAAACAACCCTTTTTGGTTTTTAAATTGTACATTTGGTTTCCCCCATCGAGAAGACCATAAGGGATTTGAAGTTTATGAGTTTAGAAATTGTCATCAAATTCATAACTTGTTTCGGTTGTTGGATTTGTATTTCAATATTTATATATATATTCAATGAAATTCTTAATATAAATCTAGGATTCAAAATCTAAGCAAAAGTTAATTGAGTTCATTCAAATTGGTACATAATACTCTTAACTCATCATGTTCAAATTTCATTAATGGGCCCCCTGAACCGTGAACAATAGACCTATTTTTTTATTGCCAGTTTTACATTATACGAGAATGCTATACCTAAGTTACCAACTTATATCACAAACAATTATGTGTAGTTGGCTTCTAAGTACTCCATATATTATGTGGCTGTGTTTGAATCAGATGCGGATTTTGATGTATTTATTTGATTTATATTAATGCTAGTGAAAAATGAAAAGTATTTTTATTAGTGAAGTTACGTAAAAAGGAAGGTAATACTGTATGATGTGAAAAAGGAAGCCCAAGAAATTAGTAAGGTTTGTGTTAGTTGTATAATGCAACATGCACTTGTCAATTGTAGAAACATGGGGAGGAGGCACATGGAAGTCAGGGTGTCGAATTGGACTTACTTTGTCACAAAAAATACCGTATATACAAGTAAAATGATTTACAAGTTATTGTAGCCCAATAATCTTATATATTTTTAATGGGTTTCAGACACCTTAAATGAGTCGGTGCACTTCCTAGCTCCGCGTAGAGACTACAAAATGATAATCAAAGTAATAAAAACATAAATTCTCCGTCGGTGATGGATGATTAATTGAAGTGATATGACCACACCAAAACAAATTAAAGATTGATTTTTGGTACAATGTTGTGCTGGCCGTGATTGTTGGGTTTTCTTTACCTCTTTTTTTGACATAGAATTTGATACGAATATCTTGTCCTGTCACTTCTTTACTTCTTGTTTCCTTTTTTTGTTTTCTAATTGTTTTTTGAGTTTTAGCTTTTGGGGGTAAATGATTGTACTACTCCATCCTAGTAAAAAAATAATTCAAATGTTGGGTAAAATAATTTCGAATTTGTTAATGCTTGGGGTATTATATACTATTTGGAAATAATTTCATAAATATCTTTTACATTTAATGAGAATATTAGTGTACATCCCAAAAATCTCATGTTATGTTTGATATTAAAAGTTTCAAAAATCTTTTTTTTTTTTTTATTAAAGTTCATACCCAGTCAACATAAAATTGAGGACGGAGATAACTTACAACTTAATTAAACTTTCTAATACAATCTTTTGTTTAATTTAAGGGAAAAGGGTCAAATATGTCCCTAAACTATTCGAAAAGGTCTAGATATACCCCGTTTAAAGTTTGGCTCACTCGTGCCCTCGCCGTCCAACTTTTCGCCTAGATATGCCCTTATTTAGTTGGCCAGCTGGAAATATCCAACACATTTTACATTTCTTTAAATGTGAAATGGAATTGCCACGTGGCATTTATATTAAAGGAAAAAGGGTCAAATATATCCCTAAACTATTCGAAAAGGTCTAAATATAGCCCCCTTTAAAATAAACTACCCGACCTGTTTTCAACAGTTTTTTAAATTTTTTTATTTTTCGGTAAATCTCGAAAATGAGTAATTGACTAATAAAAAATAGGAAAAATATGAAAGAAAAAAAAAATTAACGCCAAAAATTCACAAATAAATATAGTAACCTTAAATTCAACAATTTTTTTATTTTTTTCGATAAATCCCAAAAATGAGTAATTGATTAACAAAAATTATGAAAATGACTTTATGCTGAATTTTTATTTCATATTTTTTATTAATCAATTAATCATTTTCGGGATTTATCGAAAAAAAATAAAAATTTAAAAAAATTGTTGAAATTGTTGAATATAAGGTTACTATATTTATTTGTGAATTTTTGGCGTTAATTTTATATATTTTTTTCATATTTTTCCTATTTTTTATTAGTCAATTACTCATTTTCGGGATTTACCGAAAAAAAATAAAAAATTTAAAAAATTTGTTGAAAACGGGTCGGGTAGTTTATTTTAAAAGGGGGTATATCTAGACCTTTTCGAATAGTTTAGGGGTATATTTGACCCTTTTCCCTTTAATATAAATGTCACGTGGTAATGTAAAATGACGTGACAATTCCATTTGGCATTTAACGCCCATAAGGGCATATCTAGACAAAAAGTTGGACGGCGAGGGCACGAGTGAGCCAAACTTTAAACGGGAGGTATATCTAGACCTTTTCAAATAGTTTAGGGGCATATTTGACCCTTTTCCCTTAATTTAACTTCAAGTTGGGGATAACTTGAAGAGGGTTTGATGATTTAGTTGATTGTTAAAGTTTTGAAATTAAAGTTAGTTGAAACTCATTAATTTAGTGAAGTAGGGAGAAATCCTGCAGAATAAGTGTAGGTCGTGATTTTTCACTCCTATGAGTGAATATATCTCAAGTAAAAATAGTGTCTTTATTTTTACCTTGTCTAAATTTAATTAAATTATAAGGATGAAATATAAATCAAAACCACGTACATGGAACAATGCAGACTAGAGTCTAGACATATTGTGGTTGACGTTTCAACTTTAATATTCTGGTTGCTACTTGCACTAGTGAGTAGTGACTTCATTCATTGAATGCATTAAACACTGAAATGTGAGCTGATAAAACTCATGCAAAGAAATGACAAGACATAAGATAAAATTCTGCTCCCACTCTGCCCAAATCCTTGTATACTCACTCAACTTACGTCTTTTTTGCTCTTCCATATCAATTTCAAAACACTACACTTTTCTTTTAAAATTAGGACCAAAACATCAATTACTAAATGACAAAACATTTTCTTGGCTGTAGTATCATTTTGTAGTCTTTACAAATTTTAGAGAACAATTACAAGACGTATGTTTTTTACTCTATGAATGGTACAGATTGTAAATGCTTTATCTACGATTAGTTATCACTTTAACATCCTCTGATTTGATGCTTAATAATGCTGCGACAATCAAATTTCGTCGTTTTTGTAGTGCTATTACGTGATTTGTCAATTTTGAGCAAAGTGATCTTGAATTATTTGATCGATATGACCCACTTTTATGATGTTTTTTTTTAAAAAAAGATTTGTCAATTTTGAGCAAAGCTGAATTGAATTTGAATTATATATATGACCCACTTGAACGTAGTTTAATTTATTTAGTTCTTTCAAGTATTTATAACTAAAATGGTCACATTTACCTTTTTCCCCTTATTTTTTACTGGAAATTTTTATTTACCAAACTAACTACGTGATGAAGTTGCACTTATAAATCAACATGGGTTATGATACAGTCGTGGGATATCTTCATCCTTAATCAAATGCCTTGGGTTTGAGCCCTGGAATTTTTTTTGTTGTTACCGTCACCTCAAATAGGCACTATCAAACACGATTCAAATTTAATCGAAGCTACAATGTGAATTTTAGACAAAAAAAAAAGTTGCATTTATAAGAGTAATATTAGGGGGATGACTGGTAAATAAAACTCTATAACTAATATGAAAACTAAAAATGTCTATTCAAGTACCAGTAATGTTTTTTTTTGGGGGGGGGGGGGGCGTGGGGAGTGAGGGGGCTTGCATATATTCTTCAACAAAAGTTAGGTTTGGTTTTGCAGTATCAAAGTGCTACACGTAGTCTTTTAACGAAAAATAACACAAATGATGTACCTAACCCCACCAGACACATGTCAATTGTCGCACAGGACTAAACATTAACATTTTGACTAAATTTAAAAATGTGTTTAGTTAGTACTTATTTTATAAGCTGACAGCGCAAAAAGAATTTATATTTTCAATGCAATTTAATTGATTATATACAGTAGGTTATTATTTTAATGTATATTGAGGTTAATTATCATATATTTGGCATGCTATGAAGAGTTAAAAAATAAAAATTAAGTGACCATCTATAAAATCAACCGTATGTAATACTTACGCTGAGAAACTTGCAACAGCTACCAACTTTCACCCTTCAAAAATATGAAGGTCATACTAGCTTGTAGGGGTATAAAATCGAATTGAAAACTGAATTAAATCGTAAATTGAGTTAAATTGAAAAAAAAAATCGATTATATTTGAGTTGTTTTGGTTTT
Organism: Solanum chiquidenum; assembly: GCA_029582725.1. Taxonomy (NCBI): domain Eukaryota; kingdom Viridiplantae; phylum Streptophyta; class Magnoliopsida; order Solanales; family Solanaceae; genus Solanum; species Solanum chiquidenum. The sequence goes on along the minus strand of JAJOOS010080513.1, from coordinate 51,758 downwards.
AACTAAAAAAGATCAACCCGAGACCAACCCAACCCGACATTATATATATAATTTTTAAAATTTTATTTTATACATAAAAATATTTACTTTGATATAAGTTTTACATATTTCTTATACTTTTTCATAGTTTTTATCTTTTTAATATACTATTTCAAGTTTGAAACTTAGAATTCTAAATGGTCCAATAAAAATTATACTCCACAGGTGTTGGTAACTATAATAAAGCTTAAATAAAAATCAAATTAACTAATACAAAAAGAAAATCAATTCAATACTAAGAATGACAATAGTATTGAATATTTGTTCTTTAGTTTTACATTGGTTTAGACAATTAAAATACATAATCTAATTTTAATTTTCTTTAATATTTAGTCATGTAACTAATACTTATTGAACTTATTTTAGCACGATTTAGTACTTTAAATTATGATCATTTCACTTATGACTTGTTAATTTACAATATTTGTTTTACGTGATTTCATTATTATTATTTTTGTTAAATATTTTAGTGTCATTAATCATATCATATTTTGTGTTATTTTTTTAAGAAATACCTTAGATGGTTGTATTTTGGTAGGACTAAAGAAATATTTGAAGTACAAGTAAATTATATGTTTGTATGAATACTTTATCGGAAAAACCCGAAGAACCGAAAAATCCGAAAAGACCTGAGGTTGAAAAACCCAAGTTTTATTAGTTTGGTTTGATTTATAAATTTAAAAATCCAACACAAATGAATTGATTTGATATTTGAAAAACTCTAACCAATCCGACCATCTACACCCTATTAGCTTGCTTAAAATTACTAGAGTTGCAAACATTAATGTCCTAAAATGTGGAGGCCAAATGATTCAAAGATTTTTAATGGAAATTTTTGTCTATTTCACGAAGTTAATAAAAGAGAAAGTAAAACCAATAAAGAATGTGGTTTATTAGATGATGAGATTGATTATTTCTTAATCAGAGGTCTCATATTCAAATTTTGGATATGAATAGATCTTAAGTAGGGAGTGTCTTCCTCGAATTAAACTTTATGCAATACGAATTTAAAATAGTCGAGCTTTCATATAAGTACCAAATAAAAATGAAGAAGTAATGATCGTTAAACTTTAATTGAACAAGCCATTTTTGAGCGGTCCCATTTTCACTTTCAAGAAGTATTTGTTTACTGGACAGACATTTTACCTACTCCAATAGAGATCCTTAAGATAAGTTTGAATAATCATCTTTTTTGTTTGTTTTTAGCTTATAACCTAATAAAAGAATTTAATGTCTAATTCCGTCGTCAAATATTTAACAAGATCTCCACATATGTAGGCCCTTCAAAATTTAATAAAGGGATAATTGCACCTTTGGTATCCAGGTCATTGATAAATTTTAATTTTAGTCCTTGTGATATACATTCTAATCTTTGATTAATGGAAAGGTATATTTATATTTTTAGTCTTTTTGCTTATGAATATTCACAAATTACCATAATTATTAATGGTTCACCAAATAATTCCCATGTGTAATGTTAAATATGTATTATTACTCCTTATTTAACGTTAATATAATTCTAAAAATAGGTCAACTATAATATATTTTTCTATATATAAAGGTACCAAATCCATACTAATTGAATGTTAAATGTTTTTGAGTTATATATCACAAGGAATTAAGGATCAAAAGAATTTACCAAAAGTTTAGTATTATTTCATTTTTATCTCTTTAATAATAAAGTTATTCGTTAAAGCTTTTCAAGTCGTTGAACTTTTCCTTTTTTGCGTTTGTTTTGTTGGAACCTGTTTAAGAATTAAGGTTCGAACACCTCTGATTAAAGATGAAGAAATCTCAATCATACTATGGATGGAAAGTTACTGTGCACCACTTTTGTACGGGAAATTAAATTTACAAATTTTTGATGATATGTACGTAGCGAGAATCGACCTGTTATGTTTAATATAAAGTAACTTCGATGGAGCAGCACTACAAATATATAAGATTCTCTTTAGTTAAATCACTAAATTTGTTATGCGTGAACGCTTTATTGGTGAATTGATCCATTTGAACTGTTTATGTTATTGATTTAAACGGTAAATGCATGTTAGCAGTAGTAAAATAAAAGGATTAAAACTTTTATAAAAAGGAGACATGAGGTGATGTTGGAAAAGCAAAAAGATTGATAGATAGATATAAAGTAGAGAGTTTGGCTTAACTTGGTTTGGAATTTGGAGGTTCCAAAATAAACTTTTGACAATCCAACGCAAATTGAAACAAAACAAAATAGTGGTGGGACAGTCCATACATAGAAAAAAGCTGTAATGTGAAAAGAAATTGTCAGATTTTTTTATACGACTTGGACCCCCACCATCTCACCCTAATTACATTTTGAACCATAAACTTAAACATGGATTTACATCAACAACGTGAGGAGGCACCTAAACAATACATAATTAACTACATATAGTTAAGAAAGAAAGAAACCTCTAGCTATATTTATATTAATAAGTTCATAGATAAGAGGGAGTTGTTCAGATGACCCGCACTTTTCATCACCTATTTTAAGGTGTGTGCTTAATTAGGAAAGGGTAAAAAAAAAAGCAGTGGAGTTTTGTTGATTTACAAGAATATGAGCTTGGAGATGGGTAATACCCTACTTGTCTCGTGGATTTATCTTTTTTATCTTAATATAATGTAAGTGTGAGTTAAAAATTGAAAGCCCAATTATTTTCGATCGTTAAATGTAATTTCCGGAGTAAAATATGGTACCTAGATAATGGAAATTGGGCTCCATTTCTGCCATAAAAAAAGAAGTCATTATTTTAGATTGGCACTTTATTAATCACCAACTAAGGCAAGGCCATTTCTGTTCACACCAAAAAGCAAGGTGACACAGTAAAGGACTGCAGGGTGGGTCGAAATCGAATTATAATGCGCCATCCAAATATTTCTACTTATGCTAAATTATTTTAAGATTCCTTAAAATATTGGAAATAAATCAGATATTTTTGAAAAGGTGTAAAGAAAGAGGTAAATGATGGATTTGAGTTTCGAAAGCACAGTAAAAATTAGTGAGTGGGGAGTAGGGAAGCAGGAAGAACAAATTATGAGTCAAAAAGTTAAAAAAAAAAAAACAATATCAAGTTGTACAAGCTTTCTCATCATATATTGCTTTTCTACGTGCCTCCTACCAGCATAACAACCACAATCTTACCACTCACTTTTTCCTTTTTGGAGCTATGGTAATTAAAGTTGATGTCACGTGAAAATAGTTTTTCGTAAAGATATAAGGTAAAATTGCATATAATAGATTCTTATGATTCGATTCTTTTTCAAAGTTCATGCATAGTGAAATCTTAGTGTACCAAATAATTTTATTTATTTTTCTTACATTGGGTCAGATATTTGATGGATTGACCATAAATTTTGGGTCGAAGGAGTCGAATATTAAAATGAAGTTAATTTGTAGTTGAGACCAGCAGGTGTCTGTAAATAATGTTTAATTTCCCACTTTGAATAACATCTATCATATGTGTCAAAGTGATTTGTAGGGACAAGAAGAGAATCCTATAAACTTACCAGTTCATGCATAATGACTGATGTTTATGGATAGGGTCAAATTGATGCTTAATAGAGGTGGAGTCAGCATTTCAATTTAATGGATACTGAGTTTTAGACTTTAAGTGAAATCTATTCTTTGAACCTATCGAATAATTTGTTTAAATACAAATATAGAATTTGAATTAAAGCTATTAAATTCAGTCGAATCCGTACTTAGGCTTATATAGCTCAGCTCCAGATACATCAAAACCACCTGATTGAACCTTATTTTGAGTCATTTCTCTAAACTTGCATATTTCTAGCTCTAGGTCTTTGACGTCTGTTATGCACTTGGAATTTCTATATAGCCTTGAAGTCTAACGATGGAAATATCTTCCACACATTGGACATTTTAATCGTTCGATTAGACTTAAAATAGGTTAATCTTTAATTTTTTTATTCTTAACAAACGAATTAAGTAGGGCAGCAGGGAATTAGTACTTTAAAGGAGGTGGGGAGAGTAACTTATGGAATATTATGTTGTGAAAATACAAATGTATGCACAGCGATTTTTAATCTTAAAGAGGTCAAAATTAAAGACCAACACAAAATAGGATGAAGAAAGGGTTATATTGGGCTATATTTTGGGGTAGCAATGTGGGTGTCCAAACAACAAACTAAATCTTAAGCAACCCAATAGAAACATGATTTGCTTCTATTTCTTCAACAAGAATGCAGCAGGCCAAAAAATTGGACTTGAACCTACGATATCGGGTTCTGGAGAGTGGAGGACCATGTTCTACCCAACCCAGCATTTCCGCACTTTAACAATCTTTGTTGTTGAATAAGCAAAGCCCACCAACTACAACAATTTCCATTATCTTAACTGCAAATGTAAAAAAGGAATGAACAAGAATTATGGACAGAGAGAAGGCCCATTTCACTAAGATCATAGATAAAATGACAATGGAATATGAATCTCATTAAGCTAGATCCATTTTAGTGGCAAAGTGCACTAGTTGCCACTTCAAGACATTGAGCTTAATTAAAAGTAGAGTTGTCAATATGGGTTAATCCATAGAGGATTTGAAATTTGACGGGCTAGTCCATTTTTTGTGTGGGCCAGTAAATGGTCGGGTCAACCCACAAGTACGTAGGCTTTGCCAGGCCAACCCTCTTTTCCTTTCATAAAAGTATATTTTTAATAAATTTTTGAATTAAATTATAATTTAAAAATATTATCATAAATATCGACAAGACAATATTACATGGTGTTAGTGTTACTACTTGTTAATCAAATACACAAATAAAATTATCTTTATAATATTTATTAAGTTTGATTTCAAGTAAAAGCATAAATAGCTAAATATAAATATTAACCTAATTGTTTCCAATGATCATAATAAAACACAAAAACTATGACAATATTCCATAGGCTATGGTCTATGTAGTGAATCCTTAGAATTTTTAGGAAATTTTTATTTTATGTAGTACATATTTTATAAACATAATTTGTATTTAAATATACTATTTCAAACTTTAAACAGATTTTGAATTTAGACTCTTGTTATTTTTAATACTCTATTCATTTTTAAAAAAAAATTATTTATTATATCTTTATTTCTCAAGCCCCATAAATCGCAGATTTATTCAGATCGAACTAAAAAATTCTTTTTTTAAATGAGCTCCAAAAAGTATAGATCAATCCTATCAAATCACGGATTAGATTAGGCCGACCCAACAGACCTAGCCCATATTGATGGTTATAATTAAAAGTGAGACAGTCTTGCTTCTTAGAATTTTAGGCTAGTGTCCAAAATTTTAAAATGCAATTTTTATGATAAACTATGAAAAGCAATAAAATAATAATTTATTTGCCACGGTCATTAACTTTTTTACAGTGTTTTGACTTGAAGAGTTCTGTAATATAAGTTGAGTTTTTTATGTTTGATTTGGAAGAGTTTTTTGTTTTTGTTTTTTTGGTGGGGTGGGGGAGTTTGTAGAGTAGATTGTGGCTGTGGAAAAACTACATAACTACACATACATCACTATCATATATATTATATTTATCTCTAATTTCAAATAATTACATATACTATTATTTTTAATATTTATATCATATATTTTAAAAGATTTAATTAAATACACAAATCTCTTAAATATAATATTGAATAATTATCTTAAACTTAAACTCCTTAATTGATGGTCCACATTAATAACTCAATTTTTTTATCACATAAATCACATCTGCCGTTCCCCACCCCACGTCAACTAACCCTCATTCTTCCTCCATCTTCTCCTAGTTGCTTCCTTCATCCTCTCAATATATAATTACATGTTCAAATCAACATTATATATATATGTTTGTTTCTATTATTTTATTATTCTCATGTATCTTGGTTTTGTATCTGAGTTAAAGTTCATAATGTTCTGACATTCAATTTTATTTTATTTTACAAATTAGGTTTTATATTTTTTGATTTTGTTGTTTCTCAAATACTTTAATGGCTGGTCATTCTCAAAATCAGATGATTCTTGTTGAAGGTACTACACATTAACAATAGCATACTAAATCAAATAGCTTCTATTTGTTATTTTCACTCATGAGTTTCTCATTGTAGAGACTGACTCTTCATCCGTTAACATTCATGCCGAGAATAGATCTAAGTATAGGAACGACTCAATCAAGAAGGAAGAATTACGCCAAGCCTTATTTAACATAATAAATACACCATTAGATATGCAACAATGTTGGATACACATCAGGTGTACATGTATCTAGTTAAGAGTTGATGTATCTAAGTTAAGTTTATATGTATTTGTGAGGGGGGGGGGGGGGATCAGATGCTAAGAAAAGGAAGAATTTTGAAATTTTTTACTTTTTTTTTTGGATTAGTGATAAGACAGATACTCTAACATTGTGAGTTGTTCCTAAATTCGATTGTTTCAATTACATTCCATATTTAGATACACGCAATTTATGTATATGCTTACAACTTACTATGTATCCGAGATACGCGTTTTTGAATATAATGTATGAAATTGATACTTGATACATCAAATTAATACTAGATACATATGAAAGATACCTGAAATTAAAATTAGATCATATAAATAGATACGTAAAATTAATAATAGACACATATAACAAATACACGAAATTAATACTAGATACTTCTATGATACATATAAATGTACTTGTATGATACTCATGTATCTAAGTGTTTAGTTTGTAGGATACATCATCTATTTGATAATAGATACATCAAATTTATGAATTTATTATTTTAAGAGTAATAAAATGAAATTAATCAAATTACATGACCAAGATATTCATGTTTTTTTTTTATTAATAATAATATTAATGAATTTATTATTTCAAAGAATAATAAATGAAATTAATTAATAATAAATACACTCTTGATTTACCCTATATTAAGAGATTTGATTAATTTAATTTCCAGAATTAATTGCCCATATATTCTAAAAATCATCAATTACTCCTCTAATTAAGAAAATCAGTTACAACCAATTAATTTAAACAAATAAAGTATGTATCTCGATTTTAAAATTCGACAGATACATGTATCTCGCGGATTCAAATTCATGTATCTTAAGTATGAAATATGATAGATGAAGTAATATTTGAAACTATCGAAAATCTTAATAATTAGAACCTAAACTAGTAAGATTTATGTAGTTTACCCAAATAACAGTATTATTTTACATTTTGAAGTTGTTGTTCTGTTCTTGGGCTTAATTACCATCGCCTCTTAAAGGGATCCGTTAATGGTGAGCCCAAGTAATTTTTCCATTTTGTTTTATAAGTTTAGAAGATAGTGGTGAGCAGGGGCGGACCTACCTTGTTGCAAGTGGGTTCATATGAACCCACTTCGTCGAAAAAATATATTATATTTACATATATATTCATCTGTTTTTTGAAACAAAACACACTATATTGAACCCACTTGCAATATTAATACTGCTTCATTTTTTATTTTTTTTAAAAAAAATTTATGGGTCCGCCACTGATGGTGAGTAATGAGTTTCTAGAAAAAGTGAAAGTCCTATTGTGGGAGGTTTGTTTTCAAAGAAGCACTTGATAGTGTTGTCTTTTTTATTGTTTCGATATCATTGATGTCTAACGCACATTTGACATTACCGCCCTACCCTTGAATATATATATTTATCGTTTGATCGTGATTAATTTAATATATTAATATCTTTATTTATGATTTTATTATAATAAATTAATGTAATTTGATATAATATAAAGAGTATTTTCTCCTTCTTTCTCTGTCAAGAAAGTTGGCCGTCTCATCTATGTGTGCGCTAAGACGCAAAATTTAGTTCGTTTGATATGACATAATGATCAAAAGAAAATATGAATACAAACGAAGTTTAGATCACATCATAATTTATAAAATGACCAATGCACATCACATGTCACTATATTTGTGAATATAACTTTATGTAATTATCATCATCATTTGGGATAGAAAATCAAGCTAAAATAAGTGAACGACTTGAGAAGAAACTATAAATTTGTAATTCAAACAGTGAATTTAAATCATCTTTTTTTCCTTTAAGAATACGATAGTAAGTGAAAGACAAATAAATAAGGTGAAAGTTTAGATAGTTAATCATTTGAGCTATTAAGATTTTTCAGAAAATTGAAATCATCAAATTTCCAGCTCAGTGTTATTGCATCAAATTTACTGAACAACTTTGACCCATGAAAAATTAAAATCATTAACTTTGTTTCTTTATTAAAAATTAAACTTGTACATAATATATATCAAACAAATAGAATTGAATTGAGTAGATCAAAATAAGTTGAGCTAATAAAAATTGGGTTGTAAAAATTTCACAAAAAAATCCCTACCTTGGAGTAACTTTAGTAGTGTCTGAAGTTTCATATAATGACCGAAGTTCAAGCAAAAATAAATAAATTTTAATTATATGAAATGTGAGACATTTTGTCTAAAGTTATTCTAAAGTAGATAGACATAAAAAAAAATTCAACTTAGGAAAATCATAAAGAATGGCACTAAAACTATTAATTTATTCAAATATCGACGAATCATATTTACATAAGCTAATTGAAACAAAGTAAAAAGACAAAGAAAGAGGACAAGAAAGGAAGAAAAGAGAGAGTGTACAATGGAAAATCCACTCCAAATCATATCATGGTCTTATTACTTTTTGTTTTGATGCATGTAGAAGTTTAATGGGCCATAAAATAGTAGTAAGGCTTATGATGATTGATGGGTTGAATTAGAGCATCAAAGAAGCCCAGTCCTCAACGGACATCTTCACCGGCTTCTCAACCAACTACCTTCTGCGAATACTTTATTTCACCTACTCGCTCTTTCACTTGTTTATCATTTTCAATTTTTGATCCTTTCGAGCGCGTGGTTTTTACGCCTAGAATATGAGAGTGGCTTGTTTAACAAAATCCGGCCGACACGGAGAAAAAGTAAGAATCGTAAAGAAAAAAAGTAAATATTTGTTGAAAATAAGTACTTACTTGAAAGAAAAAGTATACTGTGAATAATTATTTAAATTCCTTTCTATGTTATCATATTATATTTTTATGTTACTAACTCCATTATTAAAAACAACGAACATGCTCAAAATGGTAATATATGTTGAATATTCTTACAGGTTCCATCCTTATAAATTGGTGCTGGCCCTTGTCTTTGTCCTTCCTTCTTCTTCCATTCCCAAGGGAGAGATTATATATTATATACTATTAGAAAGATGATATTTTTGGCAATTAATCGTCTGAGGGAGAAGGGCTAAAGCCTATCAATGCGACTGAAGAAATTAACCATCACTTTTCTCTTAATTACTAATGTTTTAAGCTTGGAAAGATCGAGGCACACAGATGGAGCCAGGCAATATAATATACTACTACTACTAGTTTTTTCTCCTCTAGTTTTCTTTTCTTACATGTTTTAATTAATTTTTGTTCTAAAGCACTGTTTTTAATCGTTTAGTATAAACAACACATGAAAGTAAAACAATTCATGTATTCACAACCTATATTTTCTTGAATGTTAATTGTATTCTTTTGATCTTATGATGACTTCAAGTTTAATTTGTAACAGAGGCCTATTATGATTATTTCATTTTTTTTCCCGGACTTTCAACCTTTAACTGCAGTTTTAAATTATCAATTCAACTGTTACACACTCATGCACATATGTCTCTGGACTGCAAATGTCCAGTGAATTAAGATTCTATAAATTACTTCCAGATTAATTTTAAACAAGATTGGTTGGAGCTATCAGTTATCACCCGTATAAAGTTCAATCCATGTCAAAAATTAACATAGATTGAACAGTAGTACGGGTGGTCTGAATCCTTTGTAAAATGCTATTTGAGATAGTGCCGGCTGACACTTAATTTGGATAACTTGTGCGTCTTATCGTAAATATCGGATATTGTGGCCAATATTATATTTTACCAAGTCTTGTAATCATGTGAATCTTACAACATCCAACAATGTACATGTAGCTTACTGAGAATGTGATCCTAAATAGAAAGATTTGAAGATCAAAAATTAGAATTAAAGGTTAGTAGATAGTCATTTGTCGTCTAATTTTCCTTATATATCAAATACTATTATTTTCATTACTCAGTCTATTAGTACATCCAACGGATTTCTTCAAATTCTTTAAGACACAAGGTTCAATATTCAGTTTCATTCGATCTTCATATGCGATTTAATTCAGTTTTACATTAATCTTGATTTTATTCATCTGGTGCCGGACACATGATTAGTCAAAATGTGCAAAACGCGTTTATTAAGGAAAAGTTCATTTTATGTGCTCTGAGGATTTCTGTTGGATTGCACAATACTAATAATATACATTTGATTGATTTATAGACTTTAAACAACGCAAATAACTAGCGTTATATTAAGGACACGTGCAATGTTTAATTAACATACTTCTCTTCTGTAATTTTATGTTTTAGTAATAAATGGAATGTCCATTGTAAATTAAGTCCAATTAAAAGAGAAATGTACTGTATTAAATCAACTTCTTTTTTGTGCAGTGTAATACTTACTTAATAAAGAGAGATATATACATTTACCAGTAATGTTTGGTGTCTTGATAACTGAACCGAATGTCTTATCATAAACTATATAATTTATTTGTGATTGTAGCCTTTGGCTACGTACCATGCCAACCTTGTGGAAGAAACTAAAAGGAAGTATGTTTTGATGAGTCACTATATCAAAAAATTGATTTTTAGCAGTAATTCATTAACAATAATAACTTAATTGCTACTTTGTTAATATGTATATGTATTACCGCATAGTAGCTATTGGTTTAGGTATGACTGTCGGATTAATGATTTGCAACGACTTAAAAGCAGAAACATGAATACCATTTAATATCTAGTTTTTCTAGATAGAAGTGGTGTGTTTGGTGAAGTATATATATAGTAGGTACCCAAAGAAAATGGTGTATGTTTTCTTAAAGTAGTTGACGGTTTGCTGGCTAAGAACATAACATGGTGGCTCATTGGTCCCTCAAACATTCTATCTAATCTAAACTTTAAAGGGAAAAAAGGTCGAACTCATTTTTTGAAAGGAGATGGACAAGTAAATATTTAGAAATTTTCTTTGGAAGATAGTCTTTTGACGTGAGTGAACCACAGACAGTGATTGAGGGAATATGGAAGATAAGATGGCAGATAGGTATATATAAATATATTTATATTAAGGTGCTGGCGGTGGTTTACTAACGGTGTTTCTAAGGTGACACAATATTTATTATTTGATTATATAGCAAGTAGTATCATGATACATATTGTATGAGAAAAGTTACGAACTTATCCCTCGAAGACATCATCCTACGTACCGATGTTAACACATCCGAAGTATTTTTTCAAGATGCAAATAAGTGGAAATTATGCTAGTCAGATTTTCCATTGAGTTTGGGCCCCAAAGTTGGATACAGGATTTTGATTGAGTTTTTGCTTGGGCCAGACTCTAGAGCAACAACAATTTAGGCGGTCATTTCAATTGAAGGAACTTCCATTTGAATTCTATTTGTGTTTTATTCTTCTTTCCCCCCCTTAAAACTATACTCTAGCTATATAAACAAGCATTAGAGTATATATAGCTCACATTCAAACAAGAATTTTCCCAAAAGTTGTGGAATTTCATGCTGATCTAGAAAAAGAAATTGTTCGAAGTAGATATATAGAGTTAATTTTAGTATCATATCAATTGTCATACATAGGTGTCAAACTCCCATAAATAGTAAAAGGAAGAAAAAAAATAGAAGCTATCAAGTCAACATTAATTGCTGATTATAATTAGAATAATTATGTCGGTACTATGTATGAATGGGACAATTATTATTTCGATCGTGTGCATCTACTCTATTAGTTTTTTCTAGAAGGATTTTAAAAAGATGACTTTTCTTTACAAAAAGCAATTTGATAAAATGATCATCTTCCACAAATTAAAGAATGCTTATTGTTGGTTTAGGTGATGACTGTCTCATAATTAATTATTTGTAGCGATCGAAGATGAAACATGAATATATATACTTGTCCGTAGAGTGGTGAGTTTGGTGAAGCGCCGAAAGTATAAGCTACTTGCCAAGGTTTTCATATATATGCAGATTTTTAGTAATAGTACAAGTTTAATGGTGGCTAAATTATATTTGTCCCGCAAGACAAGGGTTGTACTAAGAAATTTGATAAATCACTATAAATTGATAATGCAAGTCAAATCGATAAAAACAGATCAACTAAAATTTGGTTTGATTTGGTTTTTACCCAATACCGAGAATACTAATGACTCACCCAATACTAATTTGGTTTGGTTTGGTGGCACTGTTTTCCTTTTAAATAATAAGCTGCTCATTAATTTCTACCCTTAGCAATCGAACACTCACTGGGCACAAGCTCAACATAATTTGTGAGATATTATGATCATAAACGTCGTGTGAAAAAAATATTTATGATTAGCAAAAATTAAAGACCGGCACAATATAGTGCAAATGAACCTCACCCAGATTGGTCCAATAGGAAATATTATCCAGGACCTGCCTGTATGGTTATCAAGTCTTGTTTTTCATTTTGTTTGGGCCCCAAGTGTGCGTAGAGCTATTATTGGGCTTGAGCATTCGGGATCAACAGCAGATTTTTATTATTTTGGGGAAAAAATATAACTACACGTTCTAGTGTTATAGCTCACATCCAAACAAGAATTTTTTTTCTTCAAATTTGTCCAAAATTCCCAGACTAGCTCCAACGTTGCCATCAGTAGCGAATTCAATATTTTGGTTTGAAAAATAAATATAGTGTTAATAATTTAAATTTGAAGTCTCAAGGTAAATTTTGAACCCTTAAATCTCTAAGCCAATATCTAGTTTTATATTTAGAGATTTAAAATCTATCGTATACAAACTAATAATAACAAAATACATTATATATATCATTAATCTTTTATCGAAGAAGTTCGAATAAACACCCTCCTAGATCATCCCCGTTGCCATAGGTACTAAACTCCAAGAGAAGAGTAAAAAGACGAGGCATATGAAGCTCACTATAAGTCAACATTGACTGCTTATGTGATATTAAGAACTATAAGAGAAGTGATAATGTGGGCCATGGTTCATATCTGATGCATCTATTTGATTATTTTTTCTTCTAAATTATTTGACTAAGATGACTCTTTATGCAAAGTAAATTGATGATATAATCATTTCGCAAAAATCATTTTCCGTTCGGATATTTTCGTTTGTTTATAAAAAGTCACAACTAATTAAGTCTTTGTTTTAAAGTACTTTAAGCATGTCACTCAGGCATATTGTGAATGGCTGATCAAAAGCACATTCACCTTTTGTTACACTTCACTAAAAATTTGAGAATTTTGCAAAGATTTTATTGCCTTTGTAATGCGCTTGGGAAGTAGGACACACAAAACGTACAAATTTTTATTTTTCTTCATTTTCTATTCAAACCAAGTATGTTAAATAAATCTCAGATATAACTTAATTTCAAAAGTTAACTCATTAGGAAAGATTGTTCAAAACTGTATAAAAAGTTCAAATTCTCCTCGTCCCACACCGATGTGGAACTAAAAAAAAAACCTTTTTCGTCGTCAAAAGAAGATCACCACTATTAAATTTAAAGGAGCAGTAGCTAGGTGACTTGAGAGTTGCTATCTCCATTGCCAGGGGTCCATCAACATTCAACTGGCCCATAAACAATTGAAAAGAATGACTGAAATAATATTTTTGTAAGTTCAGTATTAGTCGTAGGATATAATATGATATAGCATGTGACTAAAGTATATATATAATACTACTAAATGATCATTCATCATTGACTTGTGTGGCATCAAAATTAGACGGATAGATTAGCAGCCCCCTATAAGGGGTCATTGTTAGTTCAACTACTCACTTCTAAGTTCTAATTATCACTTCCCTTTTGAGCTACCAATCCCTTCATTCCCTTTTTGTGATTGTTGAAACGTGTCTATGCCAATTGTCGATTTATCATGCAAGATAACTCTTATTCCTTTTTATTGGTCCATTATATTAAAAATAATCATTTATTTTGATTTATTTTCTTTTTAAAATTAAGAGATAATTCATCACTTAATTCTAATTTATTCTTATTATTAATTATAATTATTTTTCAACATATTTAATTAATTATTTTTAATGATTGATATAGTAAAATTATTATTTTATTTACAATTCATCATAAAGTGTGTTAAATAAAATATTAAACAAGTAAAAAGAGATAATATTTTAGATGATCACTCAACATTGAATAATTCACTTAGAAAATCACTCAACTTAGAGCTCGTTTGGATTGACTTTAAAAAGTAGTTTTAAGTAAAAAAAAAAGTCAAACTGAAATGACTTTTTAAGTCAAAAAATAAAAAGCAAGGAGAGACTTACTTTTGGTTTTTGACTTATTTTAAGTCATTTTTTACCTTGTCAAACACTTTATAACTTATTTTTTATATTTGTCAAACACTTTCACCAGAAGTAAAAAACAGACTTAAAAGTAAGTTTAACCAACTTTCAAGCCAATAAACACTCTCCACTTGTTCACTTAAGCTTAACAAGAATTTGGTTCCTAAGCTTCGGAAGGCCCACAAACCAAATTAAAAAATATGTTACTAATTAATAAACAGATAAATGTGGAGGTGTTCATATAGTTCAATGTAGTTTTAGAGCAGATAAATGTGGAGGTGTTCATATAGTTCAATGTAGTTTTAGAGCAGATAAATGTTTTTTTCTATACACAAGTGTTCATGCTTAAGAAATAATTTAAATTAAAAATGATTGCTTCTCTCCAAAGTATAAATTTAGCCTAATAGAGATTGTTGACACGTGCAAACGAATAAAAAAGAGCATTAGATAGACTCTAGATGAACATCTTCACTTCTTCTACTCCACCAATACTTCCTCGGTTCATTTTAATTATCGTGTTTATTAAACATAATTTATTTTAATAAATTAAGATACAATTGATTATTTTTATCATTTTATTTAGTATAAATTTGAAAAAAAATATTAATATTTTTAAAGGGACGTGTAGTTGCAAAAATTGGCAATATCATTCACTGAAAGTAGGCATAATTAGAACTCCCACTTTCACGCTAACATTTTCTAAACCCTAAGGCCTTATGCTAAACCATAAATAAAGCCTATATATATATATAAGATTATATTAAAGATTTGTACTAATCAACTTACTCGTCACGGCGACGTTTAGTTGTTTTGTCTCATTCAAAATACCTTAATTTCTCTTTGTATAATAATAATACTAGTATTTGTCACACAACAACTGAAGAAAAAAGTATTTCACACAACTTTTAAGACTTTGGCTCTTGAAACCCATTTCTGGATAATGTTTTCTATAGATTCTTCTCACTTCTCAATTAGTTAGTACAATACTTTAATCATAATTCTTTTATTAAATACTACTTAAACTGAGAAAAAAAATATAATATGATATAATAACTTATTTCAACTCGAAACCAGGATTTAGCTTGATTTAGTCTTAGTTAAGGTCTCTCGAAAATATTTCCCCTTCCATCTATTTTAATTATAATTTCGAAACATCTTAAAAAACACAATAAGTTGGAATATGTATTTCTAAAAAGTTGAAAAGTATTTTTTATTTTACCTATTAGTGAAAAATGAGATAAATTTGCTATAGTCATGGAGTTAAAAATCGTATAATTGTAAAGAACATTTGCTTTTCGTCAATTATAATGTCTGTCCAATTAAAATCTGTCTCAAATATCAAAGCACACAGCAACACTCTTCGACGTATGCTTTTTTTTAATACACCAAAGATTATATGCTAAAATTCAACTGCAGAGCCGTTAATTTGAAGTATAAGTTATATGAATTCAATACATTTGGGATTAATTACATTTTATTTCGAAAATTTTTTTAATTATAAAATTTTCAGATTTTGCATTTATCTCGAATATATTCATTGGTTGTCCGATACGTTGCAAATGATGAATTCGAGGGGCATATGAATGTATCTATTACTTAATGGGAAGGATGTTATATGAGAGGTGATAGAGATGAATCCGAGAGGATAAACAAGTATCCAAGAGGGGATATGAATGTATCCGAGAGGAGATTTTTGTAATTTTTTTAAATGAAAGAATTTTTGGAGATTATAATACCTTAAGTTGTGTATTTATATAATTTTTCCCGATAAATGTCAACTGACATCTTAGGTCCTTTTTATGCAATTACAATATATTTAATAGGCGAGATTATAAATTTCAAATATTTATTCATGAAATTATATTGCTTATATTTTTTTGTAAAAACTATTTAAAATTATATTTATATTTAAATGTATATCTCAAATTTGAAAAACAACTTCAATAGTAAAAAATGAATTTAAAAACAAGGGAAAAAGGATAAATATACCTCTAAACTATCGTAAATGGTATGCAGATACCTTCCATCATACTTTTGGGACATTGATGTCCCTGCCGTCCAAAAACTAGAGCATATATACCCTTTATACTAACGGACATACAAGTGTCATAATCTTATGCATCGACCCGACATTTATTAAATATCGGATCGACGGATAAGATTGTGTCACGTGTCCCTATTTAGTCTTCCATTAGAGTGAAGGGCATATATGCTCTAGTTTTTTGACGGCAGGGGCATCAATGTCCCAAAAATATGACGAAGGGTATCTACATATCATTTACGATAGTTCGGGGGTATATTTGTTCTTTTTCCCTAAAAACAAATTATAAGCGTTTAAATATAACTTTGACTCCTGAGTTTCTATCTGTTTCCCAATCCTACATAGTAAAAGCTTTAGAACCGGCTTGGATTGACTTAAAAAAACAGTTTTACAGTTGAAAATAAAAAGTTAAACTTAAACGATAACGATTTTTAAATTAAAAAATAAAATGTAGGGAGAGGTTTACTTTTGATTTTAAACTTATTTTAAGTCATTTTAAATTTATTTTAAATTATTTTAATCTTATAAAAAAATATTTAATTTATTTTAAATTATTTTAATATTTATCAAACAGTTTCAGAAGTAAAAAAAAACTGACTTAACAATCATCTTTATTCCTAACTTTGACCACTGACCATTCAAATCTTAATCAGTGGTCTTTGGGGATAATTTATGATGCAACAATGACATCAACATCACGTCAATGCCAAATTATTGTTATTGTTACGGAGTATTATTTATTGAGATAAAGGGCGGGTCATTAAAATGCTCAAGTTACCTAGTGTCTAGGAAAAAAATGAGTTTAATAATGTTTGAAATCATTTATCAATTGGCTAGTTTTAGGAAGTGATAGTTAAATTCCTAAATCTATCGAAGAATACAAATATGGGAACCAAATTAGTACTATATTAGTCTAAACAAAATTCTATAATAATCCATCAATTGTAATGGCTTTCTTATAGCTTATGATTTGACGCCGGCATGAAGCATATACATTTTTTATTCCAGAAAACAACGATTTATCCTCTATTAGAAAATATTATATTTTTACAATAAATTTTATGAAATTATTATATATTTTTACAGTAATATTGGAAAATAAAATAAATAAATAGAAAAAAGGAAAACAATGAATTCTCGTTTTTCATTTCTAAAATAACAGATTATTTCAAGAAATTTGAATTCTAATAAAATACCTCTTTGATCCATTTTAAAGTTTTTTTTTTGTAATAAATGATGGATATTATGTCCACTTTTAATTGTCATGTCACATTTTTCGAAAGTCAATTTGACTAATTTTCACAGTTAAATTAGATTACATTAATTCAATATTTTAAATAAAAAATTTAGATATTCAAAAACTATATGAAAAGTATTATAAATTCCAATTTTTTTTGCATATCAATATGATGAAAAAATACATCATAAAAAATATTTGTCAAAGTTATTATTGTTTGACTCTAAAAAAGGAAACTATGACAATCAAAAGTCGACGGATGTAATACTACTTTCTAAAATAATTTTTCCATACTTAAAAGAGAAATAGAGAGCAATTTAATGAAGCAATCATTATAACTAATGCAAGTATTAGCTAATTGCTTTAATTAACGGATCCATGTCCAAATATTCATGGAAAAACAAGTTTGCCGGATACTATTTTTCTAAAATTGGGAACACTTGCCAGGAAAATAAAAACAAAGGCAAAGAGAACAACACAAAATAAAACTAATCTTTTGTGCACTTGATAGTTGATACACAAGTATTTTAGATTTCAAAAGTAACCTCTCTTTTTTTGGTTCTATATAATATGATAGTAATAATAATAAGTTAATAACAAAAAATTCTAGTCCAAATGTGATAATAAACCTTCTACGCAGCATCATTTTGTAGTGCCTCTGCCCCATTATTATTATATATATGCTAAACTTTTCTTAGCCTCAAATATAAGCAGTGTGACAACTTTTCTAGAAGTTTTTTTTTAAAATTAAAACTTGTGTCAAAATAGAATATTAGATTCCAAAAAATGTAATGTTGAAGAGTTCTTACCCTTGTCTCCGTAAATTCAAAATTTCGAATCTAAAGAATTCCATTCACATTTCTAAGTTTTCTCCATATTCTAATATTCATCGAAAAAGTATCCAACCCAACTAAAATAGTCAAATTTTGAAATGATACATCCTCCTTTTTGATTCCTTATTTTCTTTCCAAGAATAAAAGATAAAAGCATAATTAATTTATTTCCATTTATTCTTTTTGAGTCAAAGAGTGTGACTCATACTTTAAGAAAATTAATTAATAAAAGAAGTAATTTAAATTCAAGATTTTGCATTCCCTCTTTCTAACTCTTGTAATTAATTAGAGTAATAATATTAATAAAAGAAGTAATTCCCTTGTATTTATAGCCGCACTTGGGCGAAGACGAACTAAAAGCAAGTCCTTTTTAGCATAAGACTCAGATAAATATAGGGTTAGCATCCAGTTCTGAGATTAAGGAAAAGGCAGTGATTAGCGATTAGAGGAATATAACTATGCAACAGCGGATATGCGACATCGAATATATATCCTTTCATCACATCTTTTGTGATACTAATTATTTTTATTATGCAATATAATATTTTTGGTCGAAAAACCTTATCATTACTCTCTGCTTCAAGTTACTGTAACTCTTGTCTTGTTCTTCGCCATTAGAGTCCAATACTAGCTTCTTCTTTTTTCTAATGTGTGAACACTCTTCACGCTTTCAGTACTATTTCTTCTCCTTAAACTCTGCTTCCGTTACACTTGTAATCCATGCAAAAATTCCCCCCACCTCTTTCTAACTCTTATCTTCCCAACATTCAACCTCCATTTACAGATGTTTATGATTAATCGGTTCTTGCCTTTTTAAGGACTTGGAGGTAGGGGAGATTCATTCAGTCATCAATGGATTACATGAAGCTTCAATTTCTGATACTCGTTTGTTTTTTTCTCTTCATTGTTCCCACGAGTTCATCGCCTCGGGATATCGCTATTTTACTCCGGGTTAAGTCCGGCCAACTCGATGACCCGAATGGGTTGCTTGATGATTGGAACGGGTATGCTCCAAATGCGCCTTGCAGCTGGAACGGGATTAAGTGTGATCGGAAAACTGGTCAGGTTGTGTCCATTGATTTTGCAAGTTTTGGAATCGCCGGTCGTTTTCCTGCTGATTTCTGCCGGATTTCGACTTTGCAGAAACTCAATCTGGGTGATAACAGTTTTGGTGAGTCCATTTCCTCTGACTCATGGTCACTCTGTTCGCATCTACACTTTTTGAATATTTCTTTAAATTTCTTTGTTGGCCCGCTGCCGGAGTTTATTACCAAGTTTGATAACTTGACCATCCTTGATGTTAATTCAAACAATTTCTCCGGTGAAATTCCGGCGAGTTTAGGCCGTTTACCCAAATTACAACTGCTGAATATAGCTAACAATCTCCTCAATGGTTCAATTCCTGAGTTCTTGACGAATCTTACTGAGTTGACTCGATTGGAAATTGCTGCAAATCCGTTTAAGCCAAGTCCATTGCCTTCCTCAATCGGCCGACTCGGTAAGCTTCGAATTTTCTATGCTCGGTATGCGAACCTTATTGGAAATTTTCCAGATTCTATCAAAGACCTGAAATCTATTCAGGATTTTGATGTGGCAAACAACAATCTCTCCGGGAAAATTCCAGAAAGCTTCGGAGAACTCAAAACCATACAACAAATAGAGCTCTTTGCAAACCATTTTTCAGGCGAATTGCCAGACATGTTTTCCGGTCTTGGTTCTCTTTCCAGGTTTGACGCTTCTGAGAACAATCTCACCGGGAAAATACCTGAAACCCTTACCCATTTGCCATTGGAATCTCTAAATCTCAATGATAACCAATTAGAAGGCGAAATTTCAGAAAATTTAGCTCTCAACCCAAATCTTAGTCAGTTCAAGCTTTTTAACAACAGATTTTCAGGTACTTTGCCTCAAAATTTTGGTTTAAGTTCAGATTTAGATGAGTTTGATGTCTCCGGCAACAATCTAGAAGGTTCTTTACCTCCCAACCTATGTTCTAGAAAGAAACTTAGGATTTTGAACCTGTTTGATAATAAGTTCAATGGGCCAATCCCAGAATCTTATGGGCAGTGTAATTCACTATCATATGTGCGTATCTATAACAATCAATTCTCTGGTGAATTACCAACTGGTTTCTGGGGATTTGATGGATACACATTTTTTGAACTGCGAAACAACAACTTTCAAGGTTCAATTCCAGCTTCAATCTCCAATGCTCGAGGCCTGACACAAATTCTCATCTCCGGCAACAAGTTCTCTGGGGAATTGCCAGCAGAAATATGCAATTTGGAAGAGGTTGTGATCATGGACATTAGCAAGAATCAATTATCAGGGGAGTTGCCTTCGTGTATCACAAGATTGAAAACACTACAGAAGCTTGATCTTTCACAAAATAGGATCAAGGGTCAAATTCCCAAATCAGTTAGTTCTTGGAATGACCTGACTGAATTGAATTTAGCTAACAATCAATTGACAGGTGAAATTCCTGGTGAGCTTGGGACGTTACCGGTCTTAACCTACTTAGACCTTGCCACAAACTTGCTTTCTGGAGAAATTCCATCTGAGCTGAGCAAGCTCAAGCTCAACAAATTCAATGTATCAAATAACAGGCTGGAAGGGAAAGTTCCACTTGGGTTTGATAACGATTTTTTCGTCTCAGGTTTACTGGGTAATCCGGATCTTTGTAGTCCGGATCTTAAGCCTCTGCCCCAATGCCGAAGACCCAAAAGTGTAAGCTTGTACTTGGTGTGTATTTTATCAGCTTTTGCCTTCATACTTGTCGGGTCACTTGTTTGTGTCTTACTCAAGGCCAGTAAGCTGCTACCAATCCGTAGCAAGCGTAAAAGTGTGTGGAGAATTACTGCATTCCAACGCGTCGGTTTCACAGAGAGAGATGTGTTAGATGCACTGATAGAGGAAAATCTCATTGGAGCTGGTGGGTCGGGTCGTGTGTACCGGGTCAAATTGAAAAACGGGCAGATGGTAGCAGTGAAGAAACTTTGGGCGGCTAAACGGGAAAGAGAATCCGAGGAGGTGTTCAGGTCTGAGGTGGAAACGTTAGGGAGAGTCCGGCATGGAAATATAGTGAAATTATTATACACTGGCATTGGTGATGACTTTAGGATATTGGTGTATGAATACATGGAAAATGGAAGCTTAGGAGATGTATTACATGGGGAAAAAGGTGGCTTGTTGTTGGATTGGCCGAGGAGATTTGCCATAGCAGTTGGAGCAGCTCACGGATTGGCCTATTTGCACCATGATTCTGTGCCAGCAATAGTGCACAGAGATGTTAAGTCTAATAACATTTTGTTGGACGAGGATTTCAGGCCCAAAGTGGCTGATTTTGGGCTAGCTAAGGCAATGCAACGGGATGCTGAGGAGAGTGAACAAGCCATGTCCCACATTGCTGGTTCCTACGGCTACATTGCACCTGGTAAGCTTAAGTTCCTTATTGTTTTTCACCATTTATAGGTCCAATGACTGTAAGAAATTTTCTAGTCTTGTTAGAAATTTATTTGCCAATAAAAAATGTTGAAAACAGCTAGTGCTAAGGGGACTATTTTTTTAAAAAAAATATTGAACCAAGATAGGCATAAATGAAGTGGTATGGACAGCAGGAATTCATAATGCTAACCTCTACTTGTTTGGGATCGGGGCCTAATTATTGTTGTTGTTGTTCAACTTTTTTGTTAACTTGTTGTGAAAAGATATTTAGTATCTTGCGTTTGGCATATCAAGGACATCCAAAAATAGTTTTGTGGAAGTTTTAGTTAACTTCACATACTATCTTAAAATTTTGATTTGATTTGATTTGAGATTCTTTTATATGAAGCCAGAGAAGATTTTAGGAGATGATTCAAACTTATAAGTAGATTGGAAACCTTAATAATATCCATTTAATGGTAGCATGTAGTTTCATTCCTCTAACTGGATGCTGTTTCTGAAGTCTGCATATATTTTTTTTAGCTTGCTAATGCTTGATTATATGTTTAACAAGGGGATTTATCAAAGTAAAATCAAAGAATGATTGGGCACCCCATTTTGAAGTCTGCATGACTGTTTAGTTTAAACTACCTGTAATATTTAATCCTGAGTTTCATTTGGGATTTGTCAAAGTAAAATCAAAGCATAGTTGGGCACTCCGTTTTCTGAAGTCTGCATGACCATTTATTCTACACCAGTAGTAATATTTAATTCTGAGATCACATCAAATTATTGAATGATTTTGTCACCTTATGTTTGTTAACACAGTCAAGATTTGATCGAAAGAATAAAAAATAGGAGGGTCATGTGTGTCCCGTCACCTAGCATTTGTTAACATATTCAAGATTTGATCTAAAAGAATAGGATTGAAAGAGACATGTTCCTAAGTATTGTTACTTATTTATCTAATTTATCAATATCTTAAATTCTATTTACTCCCATTAGTCCTCTTTGATTGGACATACAATTTCATCTTTTTTGTAAAGCTGATACTATCCGGTCTGCGACTGACCATGTGCCCTTCCTTTGCAAAAGTGAGAAGAAAACAGAAATCAAAATCCTTGATGGAAAATTCTTGATGACTTTTTGATACTAGAGAACACTCCGCTTGCAATTGTTAACAGTTTGTTAAGTTGGTATTGGCTACTTAACGATTAGGAAGATGCTTAAGTTTGCTAAATATCTCATGGGATGGCACATGTGTTATCCAAGGTTTTCAGCTGCACGTTTAAACTTAACCTCGATTCCTTTGTTTCAATTGCAGAATATGCATACACTCTGAAGATCACTGAGAAGAGTGATGTTTATAGCTTTGGTGTGGTACTGTTGGAACTAATAACTGGTAAAAGGCCTAATGACTCCTCTTTCGGAGAGAACAAGGACATTGTCAAGTGGGTGTTAGAGGTTGCAACATCGTCTAAGAAAGACGAAGGAACTGGCCATATTGTTACGTGCGCAAGTGGTATTCTTGATTTAAACCAGCTAGTTGACCAGAGAATGAATCCATCCGCAAGCAGTTATGCAGAGATTAAAAATGTTTTCGATGTGGCTTTGCTTTGCACTTCAGCATTGCCTATTAATAGGCCCTCCATGAGAAGAGTTGTTGAGTTGCTGAAGGGTATCCCCTCCGCTCGCTCTAAAACAACCCATTAGCTTTTCACAGTTTCAACATGTCCTTGCTTAAGTAACCTGATACTATTGTAAACTGTAAAAGAATGTGTGAAATTAGGTGTCTGTTTAGGTCTGCTTCATAGGTCAATTTTGTTTGCTTGCTGTGGCTTAACAAGTGCCTTGTTAGATACTCCAGTACTACACATAGTAGCTTAACTAAAAGTTTGCTGACCCTGTAAAACTCATGTTGTAACGACTAAACCTTAAGGGGTCGTTTGGTACAAACATTGAGTTTTTGTTGCAATATATGAACTTTACTATCATATTCAAGTGAGAACTTCTATGAACAAATACAAAATGAAATTTATCCACCCAAAGTCAAAAGTTAGAATATTCCTTCTTTCTGATCTAGTTTTCCAACGTGCAGAAGATTTTAAGATATTTTTAAAAAAATATTTGTTGATGGAAATAAATAAAAATGACAGGTAATATGACTTTGTTTCAAAATACTTGCACAAAAATATTTCCTGATTTAAAAAAAAACCAATGGTGTGTGTCCATTAGCTTTAGACATTGTCCCTCCATTTATTTATGATGTCTCCGTAGAATCAGAGAAGAAGGGGAGGAGCAGAGCAAAGCATTCAAATTCTGGAGATCGTCGGAAGTCTTCATAAAGAGCTTCTTCATTGATTCTATTGCTCGCTCATTCTGCAAAAAACATACCATTAAAAAAAAACAGACAAAAAAGAGAGATGAGGGAATGCATATCCGTTCACATTGGTCAGGCCGGTATTCAGGTTGGCAATGCTTGCTGGGAACTTTATTGCCTCGAACATGGCATCCAGGTCCTCTCCTTTTCTTTGAGTTTTCTTGAATGATGTTAATATGTACATCTTTCATCTGGTGTACGTCGAGAAAAACTTCTTTCAATAACTCATGATGGAGTATTTGTTCTTAATGAAAATTGGAACTAATCGGTTCCTGTCTTTTCATATCTTTAAGAAATGAGTGAATCATACCGTCAATTAGTTTTTTCTCATTCCATAATGTATCCTGAATTATTCGTGTGTTTAATAGCCGGACGGCCAGATGCCAGGAGACAAGACTCTTGGAGGAGGTGATGATGCCTTCAATACATTTTTCAGCGAAACCGGCTCAGGGAAGCACGTTCCTCGTGCTGTTTTTGTTGATCTTGAGCCCACTGTTATTGATGAAGTGAGAGCTGGACCATATCGCCAGTTATTTCACCCTGAACAATTGATCAGTGGCAAAGAAGATGCAGCAAACAACTTCGCACGAGGACACTATACAAGTACACATCCTGTACCTAATTCAATTTTACCCTTATTTTGAGCTTATGATACAACTCTTAATTGTTGAGTTCTATTTTGTTTTTCTTTACCAGTTGGAAGGGAGATAGTTGATCTTTGCTTGGATCGAATCAGAAAGCTCGCAGACAATTGCACTGGTCTGCAGGGTTTTTTGGTCTTTAATGCTGTTGGTGGAGGCACTGGTTCTGGCTTAGGTTCACTTCTATTAGAACGTTTGTCAGTGGACTATGGTAAAAAATCCAAGCTTGGGTTTACTGTGTATCCCTCTCCTCAGGTTTCAACCTCTGTTGTGGAGCCATACAATAGTGTTCTGTCAACCCACTCCTTATTGGAACACACAGATGTTGCTGTCTTGCTTGATAATGAAGCCATTTATGACATTTGTCGTCGATCCCTTGACATTGAACGCCCCACCTACACCAACTTGAACCGTTTGGTGTCGCAGGTATTGGCACATTTACAAATCCTCCATTTTGTAATGGCCCAAGCCTAACTATAAAGGTATTGTCTGCTTCGGGTCCAATTTTCGGGGCCAGAGTAGACAATACCTTGTCAGTTGAACCGTTTGACCCTTGTATGATTTTGTTTCTTTTATTAATGCAATGAGTTTTCTAATTTCTAATCAGGTGATCTCATCTCTCACTGCTTCTTTGAGGTTTGATGGAGCTTTGAATGTTGATGTGAACGAATTCCAGACTAACTTGGTCCCATACCCAAGGATCCACTTCATGCTTTCGTCTTATGCTCCGGTTATATCTGCTGAGAAGGCTCACCACGAACAACATTCCGTGGCAGAAATCACCACCACTGCTTTTGAACCAGCTTCTATGATGGCCAAGTGTGATCCTCGTCGTGGCAAGTACATGGCATGCTGCCTAATGTATCGAGGGGATGTGGTTCCTAAGGACGTGAATGCTGCTGTATCCATTATCAAAACCAAGCGTAGCATTCAATTTGTTGATTGGTGTCCAACAGGCTTTAAATGTGGAATCAATTACCAGACCCCAACCGTTGTCCCCGGAGGTGATTTGGCCAAGGTACAGAGAGCAGTTTGTATGATATCCAATTCCACTAGTGTTGCTGAAGTTTTCTCTAGAATCGACCACAAATTTGATCTAATGTACGCGAAAAGAGCGTTTGTTCATTGGTATGTTGGTGAAGGCATGGAGGAAGGTGAATTTTCTGAAGCCCGTGAGGATTTAGCTGCACTTGAGAAAGATTATGAGGAGGTGGGTGCTGAGTATGGGCAAGGTGAAGAGGGTAGTGAAGGAGAAGAATACTAATTAATGAGAGAGCATGATGGATCATTAGATGTTTTTTCTTTACGCTTAATTAGCACTTGCAAAATATTTGTAAAAAGAGATCTCTACTTTATATATGTACATGTACATGCTAAATTTGATTATGTGATAACTATACAACTTCTCATTGCGTAATAATACATGATATTTTTTTGAAAAATAAAACAAGTGTGAAAATTATGAAAGGTATAAAATGAATTGTTCTTTCGGTCTATCAGACTTGTAACAAAATGAAAGAAATTATCTGAGGATATCCGATATTAGCAAAGATTGAACAAATTTAGAAAAAAATGTACAATATTCAATCTTTCTCCAGATATTTGGTTATCAATTTCTTTCACATGCCCTCGACTTCCGTTAGCTTGTGCTTGATTTGGCCTTTTGAGTTACGCAATTAATTAAGGGCTAATTAATTACTCAACCAAGATCCTTTATCAAGAACATCGGGCAACTCATCTTGAAGAAGAACTTTACTTGACTTTGAGTGACAATAGTTTTAATATCTTGATCAGTAGAATATCAAATTTACGAAATATTCAAGATGTCTCTTTAATAGAATATGTGTCTATTTTTATAGATGTGAGCTAGAGTGAGTAAGCTGTAAAATACTAATTTTTAAGAAATTCTTGATGAATTTTTAAGCGTAAAAAATATAAATTGAACTTGTCTTATTTAAATATCTACGAAAGTATCAGCAAAATGACAATAACAATATTATTAGAAAGACACCTTAAAAATTCTGCGGATCTCTATTTAAAAAAATTGACAAACAAACGACACCTTAAACTTCGTCAACATTCCAATAGGCCTACATAAAAGACGGACCTTAAAAAGACTTTGCACATGCGAGAAGGTAAAGCGTGAGAACTTGGTTAATAATAACAGGGGCGAAGGGCACACACAGACGGAAAAGTCAATCCACCATCACAGAACAAGAAAATCCCTAAATGGCGACGGCGATGTTCAGATCTAGTATTCGCTCCGCCCTCCGCGGCCGCGCTCCTCGTGTAACGCCGGCTCCCAAGAGGACTTTCTCTTCTCACGCCTCCGTCGAAGAAGAGGCCCGTATGTAATCTTTATTCATTCTCAATTTCAATTAGGTTTTCTTCATTTGTGCTTGCATTGAATCCGATCTCTAATCCTTAATATACAGCTCTCTGTTTTCTTGAGGCGTTTCTCTAGATCTTGTGTTGCGTGCATATTGTATTTACATTTTCTTGAAATAGGACAAGTCATTAGTATAAAATGGGCCTGAGCGGAATTGATATAAGATTGATATAACGATCCTAACTAGTTTGGGATTGAGACATAGTAGGTTCGTTTTTCTTGAAGTGACTAACCTGAACGTGTATCCTCGTTTTCTGTCGCCAGGGGAAGCTTCTAAATGGGAGAAAATCACTTACGTTGCAATAATATCCAGCACTATTCTTGCAGTGGTTAATCTCTCCAAGGGTCATCCTCACAGTGAAGAGCCTCCTGTAAGCTTTGTCAATGAATTTGTTCTACTTTCTTTGATGTCAATAATCTTCGTTTTTTTTCGTATTCAACGGTATGTTCATGCGTCTATCCATCCATTTTAGATGCAGATGTTAGGTTAATTTTAGAAATTCTTATTGGTTTTGTCTATTAGAGTCAGGTAGTGGAAATAATTGTTTGATCCTTCAGTCCATAATACTTAAAAGCAGGGTAAATAAGTGCAATGTGTAGAAATATATCACATATTCATAATAAACGTCCATAAAAAAAGTTTAAGCAGCTGGGAAATTTTACCAACACTTACTATTGCAATAGAGATGTTTCAAGTGTTTAACTATTAAATTCAAATTTCAAGAGGAGAATTGTGACAGAACTCCTTTTCTTTATAACTTTATGATGAAGAATCTCATTCATTTCCTGAGAAAATAAAATACTATGAATAAGCTTGTGTGTGCTTGAGATACTTATAATTTAAGAAAGTAGTTAAAATAACTATTGAACCAAGATAATGTTACCAATTTCAAAAAAAAACAAACTATTGAACCAAGATATGAATCAACAATAGGAGACAGAGGGCATCAATATATTAGAGGTGGAAGGAGTAGGAAACACTAAGGAAGGAGTGGCAGTTAGAGAATAGGAGGACATCAATATATTTGGTAAAATTTCCATTAGTTTCTTGATAGGTCAATGTAAAGTATTTATGTGATAATTGACTTATGTTTTATATAAGTGGTCGTTGAAGAAAATATTTAAATAGTAGTGGAGGCGGCTAAATGACGGAAGATAGTTCTTATGTTTTAATTTGAATTCGTGAACCAATGGAGGAGTTATAGGACTATTATTATGAATGGTTTGATCATTTTTGTGATGTCCCAAAATGGAAATTTTCATATAATTGGACTGCAAATGAGTAGTAAGGGAGTTTTGAAGAATTAGTCATCGTATAGAAACGTTTACTAAAAGCTGGACTTTTGAGAAGCCAACATCTAATTTCAATCCTTGGCATTTTGGCTATTTTGAGATTGCATGGAGGGGAATGTATTGATTTTTTTCAAAATGATAGTAACACGAGTGAAGTCTCTCAATCTATTTACTTCAAGATGACACCATGGAAGATTGTTTTGATGTTACATCTAATTTTTATGTCCTGCTTGCAGGCTTACCCATACTTGCACATTCGCAACAAGGAGTTTCCATGGGGTAATTATGTGACAAGTCATTTTCTGATTTTCTCTCTCAATAATTTCATGTTTACGGACTCATGCTTGGTGGTTTGACTGTATCTGACCTTTGATGGTAGCAATGCCGTTACCAGCATTCAGCACTTGTTTGATAAGAAGAGTTTTACTGATGTATTACCTTTTTTTTTACTTTTGGGGTTAAAAAATGTTGCAGCATGCTTTCAATGGTACTGAAGGGGTTGGCCATGTTCTCCTTATTGAATACCTGATAGTAGTGGGGCTGGTTTTACATGATCCTTTTTCCCCTTGGAAAATGATGCTAAAGGTTTTAAGTAATTGAGCATAAGAACATTATATGTTATTATGTTAGTGTATTATATGCATCATTTGGAATAAAGTTAGCAGGAAGAAAATTGCTACTCTTAGAACTTGGTACAGAAACTGCAATTATTCCCTTGATGTCCCGTAATCCATTTTGGAATTGATGATATTTGCTGCAATAGTTAAGAGGCAGGTAATTTGTTTCAACCCATATATTTATGTGGCCTGGTGTTGTTGGCAACTTGGGCAGATAATGCAATGAGTGAATTTCTCTTCTAGTTTAGTCTGTTGTGAAAAGAAAGTCAGAAGTTGAAATCAGAATTTTCATGTTCTGCTGCATATGCTTATCTGTTGTTTTGCTGGTTGATATTCAAAAGCTTCGAGTGCCTGTGCTAAAGGCCTCATTTTTAGTGTAAACATGATGTTGCATATTTGTATTATTTTAATTGTTAATTCAGGGCCCATAGCATGTTGTTGTACACTTTCTAGGATATACTTATTTCTGATGTTGAAATTTCCATGTTTGCCATATTTTGTGCATGCATTTAGATCTGCTATCTTGCTTGGGCAATGTTGTAATACCATTTTCTCTGGCCTTTGGTGAATGCAGGTCCAGATGGCCTTTTTGAGTCCAAGCACCATTGAAACTGCACGGTTTCTCTGTGAAGGCATTTAAATAATTCCTGTCCATCTGCGAGTATGATCATCACATTTGTTGTGTGAAAGCTGTTGAATTTTCATGAGATGTCTTCTGTTGGTTCTTTTCAGTATAAGTAACTATTGCCTTCACTTTGGAGTATCTGTATTTTGCAGTATACTCTTGCTTCTTACAAAGTGATTTTTAAAGAAATAAGAATTGAGGGATGATTAAGTCATACCTGTTATTCTTTTCAACATATAGTTACACTCTTAAATGTCCCATTCTGAATGTCTTAATGCATTTGTATCATCTACTTGAGATATTATTGACATATGAGGTTACATTTCTTCATCTTTTCATTGGGGTCTGATTAAATATAATTTGTGCCGTGAAGTCCCACATTTGGGGTAGATCACTCCCTGACTAAAGCGTCTCTATGCCAAGGGGGGATTCGTGCTTATTGGTACAATATAAGGGATGGATATGATTATTTTGGCTGACCAAGCCCTCCGTTGAATGTGCTACAATACCCTATTTGCCAAAAAGATTCTGATAACTAGTTTAAGATCTCAAATAGTACCACTGTCCACTAGTAACAGATGTGGCATTGTCAAAAAAATTGTTAAACAATGTAAAGTTTTTCAGTGACAGATGTTGTTTGTAATTGCTTAAGGACGGTCTTTGGTGACCATTATTTTACTATGTCCAGTAATTTTTTCCTGGGAAATTCATTTAGATGACGTTTGGGAGTAATTTGAAAAAAATTCCACATAAAATGCAGAATATTTTGAATTTTTCTTTTTTCACATAACACATGACATAAATCATTGCAATGTTTGATTTCAAATTTCATATAAGCATAACTAATAGCCCAATATGTTGGTCTTGAATGAATGTGTAAATTTATGATGGATAGAATGTGGAATAAGAATACGAGGATTAATCTATGCATAACTTGGGAAATATTTAGGAGAACAGAGATCTTTTCCGTGACATAGTTTTTAGTACAATCTCTGCATCTCTATTTAAACGCATAAATAGAAAATTTATCATCTATAAGGATGAAGAATTTTTAAATTGACAATCTTCCGAGTCTTCTATTTTAATGGGACGACGAATCTCTATGATTTATAAATGTCACCAATCAAATGAGAAAAACGACATTACCATTTTGTAGAAGGTCAATTTGTCTTGCTTGTTAGAGGTATTTACAAGAAAGTGTCAACCGATCTTTTTTTTCCTTCAGATACAATGGTAAGAAGAAGACCCAATGGAAAAACCTAAAGTCACCGTATACTCTACCTTTACCAAATCCCACACGGTATATGTTGTCATTGTATAATGGTGAGAAGCACCTTATGCTTCAATGATTATAATTGACTAATCAGATGCTTTTGGCAATATGTTCCAAAGATGAAGAAAACCTTTATCATTAATAATGCACGAAAAATTGCATGTTTAGACATGCAGATACACGTTTATGGGATAGAGATGAACAAGTAACTGAGTTCTGCGCAACATCAAACTATATATTTGTCACATGATGGCTCTTCGGAATCGACAGGCAAGCAAACCGAAGTTATCTCACTTTCATATTTGCCTTAAAAAGACTTTGAAAAAGGCAGCAAGAAGAAAGAATGTGAATAAAACCTTGGCATAAAAATAGTACTACTACTACGTATCTATGTTACTCTGCTGTAGCTTCATCATGACTGTTCCCCTCGCTTCCTGTCTGTGGCAATGTTCCCAGATCAGTACGAGCCTCTGTCTCTTCTCGAGGAATCGCAGAATCTGTCGACTCGACTTGCTTTTGCTGGCTATCATCAGGTTTGCTATTTGAGGTCGAAGAATCAGTTAATTTGGGGTCCGTCTCATCATTGTCATTTGAGGGATTTATTTTGTTCTCAGAGCCTGTATCAGAATTAGTATCTGATTTCTGGTTCGCCTCATTTTGATCATTCCCACCTCCTGTTGACTTCTCAGTTGCACCAGCTGTAACAGAGTTGCCATTTTGGTCAACTGTATCAGAGCCCTTTGAACTTGTTACTGATTCTTCATCTGCCGAGGAATTTGAATCTTTTTTCTCAGACTGCTGCTCATTTGGATCGTTCTGTGTGCCATCTCCGACAGAAACAGCTTCCTTAATTGAGTTGTTCTCATTTTGTGTGGTTTGAGAGGCAGAACTGTCATTTTCCTGCTGCTGTTTGTTGGCATCATTGGTTCCTTCTGCATGATTGGAGTCCTCGCCGGAGTTGTTCTCATTTTGTGTAGTATGAGCGACATAACTTTCATTTTCCTGCTGCTGTTTGTTGGCTTCATTGGTTCCTTCTGCAAGATTGGAGTCTTCACCAGAGTTCTTCTCATTTTGTTTGGTGTCAGAAGCAGAACTGTCCTGTTCCTTCTGCTGCTTATTGGCTTCGTTGGTTCCTTCTGCAAGATTGGATTTTTCACCAGAGTTCTTCTCATTTTGTTTGGTATCAGAAACAGAAATTTCCTGTTCCTGCTGCTGCTTATTGACATCATTGGTTTCTGCTGCCAGATTGGAGTCATTACTAGAGTTGTTCTCATTTCCTTGCTGATGTTCATTAGCTTTGTTGGTTCCTACTGCATGATCTGAGTTATCACTAGAGTTATTCTCATTTTGTATGGTATGAGATGCGGAGTTTTCATTTTCTTGCTGATGTTCATTGGCTTCATTTGTTCCTGCTTGATTGGAGTTATCATTACTGTTGTCTTCATTTTGAATGGTTTCAGAGGCAGAATTGTCAGTTTCTGTCTGCTGGCTAGTGGCTTCATTGTTTCCTGCTGCAGCATTAGAACTGCCCTCAGTTTTGCTTTCATTACTCACTTCTCCAACAGAATTTGTATCTGCAGAGTTATTTTGTTCAAGCATCTTATTTTCTCCAGCATCTGAATCCAACTTATTTTTCTTTTCTTGCAACTCATCTTCTCCCTTCTTGGATTCCTCCTCATTATTCAAGGTTACATTACCATCTCCTTCTGTACCAGTCATGTTTTCAGAATCTGAAGTTTCTTTGACCAATGAACTCTCTTCCTTGCCACTTTCCACTGTTGAAGCCTCATTAGTCGTATCAATCTCATCATGAACCTTATCTTCTGATGAGCCAGATTCTTCAGTTTCGCCTTGGTTCTCTTCCTTCTCTTTGCTGGCTTCATCAATCTCTCTGCTGTTTCCCTCATTCTTCTCTTCTTTGCTTTCGTCATTCTCTTTTACTTTCCCTTCATTACTTTCTTCCAATTCCACCGACTTCTTGTCATTTTCATTTTCAACTACTTCTTCACTTCTATTTATAGAGGTTTCTTCACTTCCACCCTTTTCACTTTGTGCCTTCTCTTCTTTCAAATCAGTTCCCGCATCAACATTTCCCTCAGTTCCCTTCTCTTCACTTTCACTGTCATTGTTCTCTTTAACATCCTTGACTTCCTTTTCTAATCCCTGATCCTTAGTTTCTTCACCCTCAACGTCACTTTGCTTTACCTGATCTTTTTCACTATCTTCTTCTCTGGTTTCATTAGTTTCACTGTTGTT
Organism: Solanum chiquidenum; assembly: GCA_029582725.1. Lineage (NCBI taxonomy): Eukaryota > Viridiplantae > Streptophyta > Magnoliopsida > Solanales > Solanaceae > Solanum > Solanum chiquidenum. The sequence continues at coordinate 18,267 of JAJOOS010080513.1, read as the reverse complement.
GGTATTCGTGTCAGTGGCTTCCTCATTACTCTCACCTTTGCCATCTTCAGTGTTCTCTTTGCTTTCTGCTAAAACATTATCTCCACCCACTTCTTTCTCCTGGATTTTTTCTGTCCCTGTATCCTCATCCACTGAATCCCCTTTATGCTCACTATCCTCTGCTGATTTTTCTAGACCGTGGTCATGCTCCTCCACTTTGGTGTCATCATCAAAACGCTTAAGCTCATCTTCCTCTGTCACCTCCTTCAGCTTCTCATCATCAATATCTACTTCCTTCTTTTGAGGTAGGAGGTCCTTCCTTCCAAACCTTATAACATCATTGTCAGTTTGTACCTTCTCTGAAGCTCTTGTGTTTTGTTCAAAAGATGCTTTCTTGCTACGTGAGTGCTGGACCTGGTAAAGCAGCCAGATACAAACACCAACAAGTACACATATCTGAAGAGCATGTTTCACCTTAAAACCTTTATTTCTCTGTTGGTTTCTACGTGGCGAGTACTTGAACATGATGATATTCTTTTAAACCAACCACAGCTCTAAAAAAATATCCAAAAAGAAGGTGCAATTTAGGGGCTTGTGCCAAAGAGAATCCACAAAAAACACTAAGTTTAGCTTTACAGAATACTGACATGTATCATGAGAATAACATCAAGTTGGTATACAAAAACAAAACAAAACAACAATACTGCTTTACAGAGACCATTGTAGACAATGTTAGACAATCAAATCGACTTAGTTAAACAAAAGATTGGTTACTTTCTGGATCTGAATTGCTACTACTTCCTTACTTTCATCCAGATCTAAACAGTGGCAGGAGGAGCTTACAAGATTCAACAACATATGCTGCAATAAGTTTGGCAAATGCCAATGAAAGAAAGTAGGGATTCAAGAAATTGGTCATATCAGATACACATGTCTGAATATTATCTTTGAATCAACAAGCAAGTTCTCAATCATTTATTCAATTCAAGATAACCCCCAACATGAGACACAAATAGGGAATCATTTTAGCACAATTCATTGAACAGTCAATGTGTTCCAGAATTTAAAATCAGGTTCTAGTTTTACATAATGAAGGCGACCAAGCACATAAACTGTTAATGAAGAGTGACAGGCAATTGAAACTGCAACAATTAAAGAACATCGAGAAATACAAACACATTGTTTTCAAAAGATCTGCATTTGTCAATATGCGTAGAACAGCAAGGATAATATATCCTAACCAACTATTCAAAACAACCTAAAAATTTGAAATATTTCCACAAAACTAAAAGAGAAAAAGGCATACCTGATACACTAATAGAAGGGAGTCTCTGAGTCTGGATGCAAGATCCCAATGGTAATGAAGTAAAAAGTTGGTAACTTTATAGGCAAATTTGGTCAATGATTAGAATAGAAGAAAAGGTGCAATAGTAAGATCCTTAAACCGCAAACTTAGTAATAATATAACAATAATATGCTTCTAATACTGGAACCCCCATTAACAATATTGTGTGAAAAAGGCAAAGGGAAAAATGGTTTAAGAGTTTTATGGGTGACCAGTAGTTTTTGTAGAGGTTGAATCAAGAACTATCAAAAGAGGTGAAGATGTGACCTTTTCTGTTTCCTTTTTTTAGTTTCAGATCAAGATCCAGTTTTTCTCACTTTATTTGGAAACCACACATAATTCCCCTCCTTTTGTATAATTTAAACATCTGTAGCGTTTACACTGGGGATCTCTCCTCCTCATCTCCGAAAAACGACGTCGTTATAAGTAGTTAGGTTGTCGTTTTAGTGAATTAAATTTTAGTGTAAAGCGGAGAAGCTGCCACGTGTCACCGAATGAAAAAAATAAGGCGGTCTGCGTCGGTGAACCGGTGACTCGGTGTTTATTTATTTTGTGATAAGAAAACAAACCGCTGAGTTAGAAATCAGCGAGTTTTGAAATCATGTTTTCGAAGTTTCTAACGACAGCGTTGCGGCGCACTGTGCCTAAACCCTGCCATGGCACCCGCCGTCTCCGCCCTTTCTCCACGGCGGCAGCGGCGGTTGGAGAACCGTATGAAGAGGATACTACGGGTATTACTATGAAAGGTGTGAAAATATCCGGCAGACCTCTATACCTAGATATGCAGGCAACTTCTCCGATGGATCCTAGGGTTCTTGACGCTATGCTTCCTTATCATATCTCCCGTTACGGAAATCCTCATTCCCGAACTCACTATTACGGGTGGGAATCGGATCAGGCCGTTGAGGCGGCCCGAGCTCAAGTCGCGACCCTAGTTAAAGCTTCTTCAAAGGAGATAATTTTCACCTCCGGTGCTACTGAGTCCAATAACATCTCTGTCAAGGGAGTTTTGCACTTCTATAAAGATAAGAAGCGACATGTTATTACTACTCAAACGGAGCACAAATGCGTTCTGGATTCTTGCCGTCACTTACAGCAGGAGGGCTTCGATGTAACTTACCTTCCCGTTGAGTCTGATGGACTTGTTGATCTGGAGAAGCTTCGGGCTGCAATAAGGCCTGATACGGGGTTGGTATCAGTTATGATGGTGAACAATGAAATTGGTGTGATTCAGCCTATGGAGGAAATTGGGAAAATTTGCAAAGAATTTAATGTTCCTTTTCATACTGATGCTGCACAAGCGTTGGGGAAGATTCCAATTGATGTGGAGAAGATGAACATAAGTTTGATGTCGTTAAGTGGGCATAAACTTTATGGGCCAAAAGGTGTTGGAGCTTTGTATATGAGGCGTAGGCCAAGGATTAGGGTTGAGCCCCAGATGAATGGGGGTGGTCAAGAGAGAGGGATTAGGAGTGGGACAGTACCTACTCCGTTAGTGGTAGGGTTTGGGGCAGCTTGTGAGCTTGCAATGAAGGAAATGGAATATGATGAGCAGAGGATTAAAGCTTTGCAGGAGAGGTTACTGAATGGTATAAGGTCTAAGATTGATGGGGTTGTTATAAATGGAAGTGTTGAAAGGCGATATGCTGGGAACTTGAACTTATCTTTTGCATATGTGGAAGGTGAGAGCTTGTTGATGGGGCTGAAGGAGGTTGCAGTGTCAAGTGGAAGTGCGTGTACCAGTGCAAGTTTGGAGCCTTCCTATGTGTTGAGGGCGTTGGGAGTTGAAGAAGATATGGCCCATACATCAATTCGATATGGAATTGGGAGGTTTACTACTGAGCAAGAGATTGATCGTGCAGTAGATCTTACAGTCAAGCAGGTTGAGAAATTGAGGGAAATGAGCCCACTCTATGAAATGGTTAAAGAGGGCATTGATATAAAGAGTATACAGTGGGCACAACATTAGATTGATTGTTACACGAGCATTTGGAATGAAGTCGATCGTCCAGGTTCTTGTTCAGAATATTTATTACATGTTCTTGAGCTTCAAGGCTGTTTTTATGAGTTAAGTTTCTGCAATAAGATGTACGCTGTAATTGTGTATGATATAGCCGTTGAGTTGCTTTAGTGACAGGATGCAGCATCTATTTTGGTAAAAATGATGGGTGTTTCTGCCCTTGGATTTTTGTTTCTTATATTCTGCTTGTGACCATTGAAATGCTTTATATGATTTTGACCCAATTGTGTTTTGCATGATTATGTGAGGAAAGTGTATGGTGTTCTGATTATGTTAGGAAATAATTTTGCCTGTATTTACTGCATTCAATGATCTGCACTCGCTACCTCTACTATATACATCAGTATATGAAAAGATTGGACGATTGCCTGTGACATATCTAGGACATATATGATCTTGTCGTGGTTTGAACTGTACAGGGTAATGTGCTTTGAGGAAAAATATTAAGGGTACGCAGAATGAAATTTGCTTGTACTCTTTGCTTATGTTGCCTTGCAGAATATGGGAGGACACCTTACCTTGTGTCCCTCATTTCTGTATGCTTGATGCCATCTTTGTTTAAGGTCCTTCCTTTCTAGTTAGTTTTGTCATTCACAGCTGAATGCTGTGAATTAGTGCTATCTGGTTAGATGACAAATTAATCTGAAGGTTGCACATTTGAAGATTCCAAGATCTTATTAATGGCACTGAACACCTTGATTAGGGTGTTAACATTTGCTTTAATGTATTGAATTCTATTTATTTTTTTGTGTGTTCCTGCTATTTTGAAGCTCTTCATGATTGACGTTTTACAAGGGATTTTCCGGTACCACCCACATATTTGATGTCACATACATATTCCTCTGTTGTGCTCAAGCTATATGTATCCGTCCTTTTTGTCCTTTTGGCTACGTCATCGGGGCCTGAGTCCTTCTCTACTCTTCAGATCGCGTGCATTTGGTTTGTTCTGATGATAACCATTCGTATGGCACCCGGAACTCTTTTTATGGCTCACTTCTCTGGTTTCACCTTACTTCTTTTGGCCTTCTTTGCTAAGCATCACGTGTTCTCCACTCATACTGCCATGTACTCTGGCTAATTTTACCCAAATACAAATAAACCATTGTCGGCAGCGGAGAAAAATAAAAAGCAAACGGAGATTTTTAAGTAAATGACATCTTCATCTGAATGAGAGTGATGAGAGAATTTGTGAACCTTCTGCAGTGTTGTTGGAGGTTGTGCCTTCTTTCTTTTGGAGGCCATTTCTTAACTTTGGAATATGCTTTTAGAGTCTAGACAATTGAAGTATTGTCGTGCTTATTTGCACTTTGATTTCTGTTATTTCTAGTTGCTTCTTTAAGGAGTGATATCTTTGCCTTGTATTTCTCAATGAAATCATCCCTTTGCCAGCTTGTACTATCTTTCCTTGTACTGAGGCTAGTTGTCTATGAACGGTAGATGTAGTTTGGGCTGCTGGGGGGAGTTTGGACTTTCAGTGATTCACAGTTTTTTATATAGCGCTAGTTGCATAGTATTGGTGTTATTACTGGTCAAAATTGCTTAGTGGATTGTGTTTATGGTGCTGATTTTATTGATAGCATGCAAGGGGAACCACACTTCGAAGATGTTTGCTGGCGTTCTGTTGCTGGATAAGAATTGGTTCTTAGATTAGTAGGTAAAATAAGGTACAATCAAATGAGCGCGAATCCTAAATTCTATTGGTAGTTTGTTGCTTCTAGCAGGTGACTTTTTAATCTTCTGTCGAGATTTATAGGGCATTTATTTATATGCTGTAAATTCAGAATAGCTAGATCCTGGTTTCTAGTGCTATTCTATATAGTTGTTAGTAAAGCTGAAATTTTAACACGCCGTGCATTAAGCATCCACTTGTGGGATTGCACCTGTATGTTGTTGTGCATTGTGAAAGCACTTCCTTTGATTCTAATGATGTGTAATTGTTTTGTGACTGTTTTCCAACATGGCATCAAGAGTTTGCCCGACTGACTGTCAATATGAAGTCCAAATGAGTTGTGTAGACTAGTGATTTGTAACATGTCATGCGTTCAAATACTGCTTATTCTAGGAAGTGTTTTTTTGTTGAAAAGCTTTCCGAAAAAAATGTATTTGGAAGAGCGGTTGAATGTGTTTGGTTTATCCATCATTTGTCATATTAAAGGTGCAATGTGTGCTTTGGTCAAAGCTTTCAGAAAGTGTTTTTTAGGAGAAGATACTTCTTTCAGCTTTTTGAAGAACAACTTCTCTTTCTACCCAAAAATCTTATTCTCCCACTAAAGGTTTGGCCAATCACCTTAGCTCTTAAAATAAGAACTTCTCCCTTTTAGAAGTTTGCCCAAGCAGAGCTATAGATCTCAGCAGATACGAAGGGATAATGGATGACTCCTTTTAATCTTGCTTGGTCTTCATAAATAGGATCATCAGTAACTGTGTTGGTGGTAAGTAAGGTGCATGTTAGATCAGTCGAGGTGCACCTTAGTTGGGCTGGTGCACAACATTAAAATAGAAAAGACTTTCTTTCAGCAATCAAAATATGATGTCGTAGAAAATACTGTTAATTGTGGCCGTTCTGTCTATTGAGGACTGCAGATTGGATCACCGTATTGACTTGTGGTCTTTATGGTCTTGGATATATTTAGAGGCTTTCTGAGCCTCACAGCTACTACCGACGATGATCTTGAGGCTCCTGGCGGGGAGCAAGAAGAAATAAAATGATAGATCAACTAGAAATCTCTTAGGTTAAAACCAAATTCCCTCAAATATGTTACTGCATTGGTCACTTTCCCTTTTCATATCATGTTTTATCCTTTGGATCTCAAGATACTATTGTGTTACTCCTATATGTGAATTTGTGCGTGGGTTTGCATGCTTAGCTGGAAATTGAATGAAATTCAAAAATATGTGGAGGAGGACGAGACAATGCATGATAAGTTAGCATCACTTTTTCATTCAGATTTCGGGTTTGCATTCTTCGAAAAACTAATTTGTATCTGCCTTCAAGCTGGGGTTGACAAAAGGTTGCTCTGTAGCCATCCTTTTCTGGAGTTCATTGATAAGAGGTATACATGTTATGATTTGATTGATCTCTGGAATTCTACAGTAGCATCACAAAATTAAATTAAAGAAAAGCATATAGAACAAAAAGGGCTTCGGGAATGACATATTCTTATCAAATATGGGTCGCAGCTTTTTATGGGCTTAAAAAGTTGGAAACAAACAGAAAAATGGAAGAGAATAACATTGCTCATTCTTGATTAGCTCGGATGGATATGTGACATTTATTAAATTTCTATCTGTACATATGAATTGGTTTCTTTATATTACCATTTCATGCTAATTAGGAAAAGAGTACATTAGGCTAAAACTTTTTGAGTTACCTCTGATTTTGATTGGTGAATTCGTGCAATTATACAAGAAGACTGTTCTGGAAGTAAAAAAAGATATAGTTACAGTCCGATCAAAATATCTTCAATTAGAGTAATTGGTACTAGAGTCTAATATCATGGAAGTGTCGTTGAACTTGTAGAAACTTCGAACTCTTCAATGGGGAACTTGAGCTGATGATCAACTAACACATTTGTTTTATCGTTGAATTTAGCACCACGCAAGTAATGTAAGGCTCTTGCAAGAAATTTGTGAGCAGGTGAAACAAAAGTTGTCCGTAAAAGAGTGCAGGACGAGCTCTAATGAGTCATAAAAATGAAAAATATACAGTATAATTTTAGACGAAAAGGATTCAATTGTACCCTTTCCTCAGGCAATTAACTTCACTGCAGAGGGTTCAGTTGTGAGAAGAAAAGGTTTTGTTTCAATGGTGTGCAAGTGCAACAATGAATGTTTGGAGTACAGAATCAAATTAAATCATGGGTCAGAATTTTTTTAAAAATAACTCTCAAAAATTATACTCCCTCCGTTTTTAAAAGAATGGCCTCTTTCTTTTTTTTTTGTAACATTTTAATTTTGGCTTTCCACATGGCATGTTTAAGGCCACAAGATTAAAGGACAATTTTGTACATTTGATATAACTTTAATTTAGGACCACAAGATTCAAAAGTCTTCTTTATTTTCTTAAATTCCATGCCAAGTCAAACTAGGTCATTCTTTGTGAAACGGAAGGAGTAGTAGTGAGAAATTTGTGGTAAGAAAAATAACAACAAATTTCAGATAAATTGTGCTTTTGCACTTAATTGACAACAGAACCTCGTTACTACCTGTGACCAGAATGTGAAATTTAAACAAAGGGAGATTAATAAATCCGTCCGTACTCGTTAATTATTACGACTACTAGAAGGGAAAGTGAGACGAGGAAAATGATAACATCATCAATGGCTGCACAAATTATTGGTATGAATATTTGTTAAGCATGCATTGATCTCATGGGCGGGGCCACCTTATGCGCAGGGTGGTCTGATGCTCACCCTTCGATGAATGAGGAGGTTAAATGTTAGCTATTATGTATTGAATTTTGCAGACCTTTAACATAGTTGAGATAAAAACTTGTGCTATTTATTAAATTTTTGGCTTCGCCACTGATTGATCTCTTGGGTAAGTATGTAATTAAGCATGAATGTCAGAGTAAGAACCCTCTCTACCTTGCTTGAATTAAAAAGGGGAAAGATTGAAAATTTTGAATGGAGAACGTAATTAAATTATCCCATGGAATACCTTATATCATTTGAATGAGTAAGTACAGTCAAACTTCTTTATAATAACGTTATTTGTTGGGATATCTTTTTACAGAATAAGTGAAATATTATTATAAAGAGACTTGACTTGTAAATTAGAATCTAAACTTCCTTTCTTTTTTTAAATCTCTCAGGAAAAGAGCTTTGGGTTTTGTCTACATGACAAAGCTGCAAATACTGTGTATGGAACAATTCAACGTTTGACATGTGCTAGCTTGCCTAAGGTTCCAGAATACGGATACCGTCTTTAATAGTAGTAAACAAATTACTCATATGGATAACTGCTTCATTTCCCCAAGAAAAAACCTGTGAGTATGATTTCTTCCAATTCACATAAAGTAACATCGATGGAGTCAGAAGACAACTAGAAAACTGATACACTAATTAATTATCTTTTCTTTTTTCATTTCACAACTTAGACACTTGCGTCTGAAGATGATGAAAACATTATCTATTTTAGCTGTTTGAAAATGTAAATGTTGATACAAGGTACATGTAGTTAAAGTCAGAATGGTTGCATCCAGAATCCACATTAATATTCCAATAAATGTAAAAAAATATGGCCATATCATACGATACTATCAGCTTTTCAGTAGTAGCAGTAAACAGTTTTAACCAAATCTTTCACCTGCCTACTCTTAGTTCTACTGCCTGATTTGTTAACAGGGTAAGGTCAATTATTACATATGCCCTTTTAGTAATCTCTACGGACTTATACATTTACTTTACTGCCAATTTGTACTTCACTTTTACACGCTCAAGAGATTCTTTCTCTTTTCTAAGGAAGCTTCATACTTAGCTTGCTCCTACTCAGATACATAACTAATAATAAAATTATTGAACTGCTACATTTATTGCTGATTAACGTTAGACCTGCCTTAAATCTGATTTTGGGGTAAAAGATATCCCCAACAGACATTCATTTGTAGTAGACTCTAGTTTTTAACCCAAATGGTCCATTAAATTTCAGGGTCGTTCCAATTTAATAGTCTGTTTGGCCAAGCCATAGCTTTTTTGGGAGCCAAAGGTATCAATTTTATTACAAAAAACGGTTATTTAAGCACTTTTAAAAGTTCGATCAAACATTAATGGCAGCTCATAAGTATTTTTTAAAAATTATTGGTCAAACATAAAGTACTATCGTATTTTGGAAAGCAGTGTTGAAATAAACAATTTTCAAGATAAGTTGATTTTAGAAGCGTAGCCAAACGGGTTATAGTCATATTATATTTTCTTGAGCATGTATGGTTTTTTAAGTTTGCAAAAGACTGTTTTTATGAAATAACACAAAAAACATACTGTAAAAGTCTACACAAGAGAATTAGCACAAAACTTACCGGAAAAAAAATAGGGTGGGCAAGAAGTCCTTGATCATGATTGTTGTTTTACTTGGACACGGAAAAACATAATACACTTACGTTAGTTCTGTAAACTTGAAAGTTTGTACGCATTTAAGGTACTAATAAAATAGGGACAAAAATAGACTTAGGCCCAAATTTAAGGGATTATTTGGGGTTAAAACTCAACTTAAAAACTACACAAGAAAGTAGCAATGATTCATGTACAATGTAACTGTACTTAGTTTGAGTTGTTGCTTAAGGATTGAAGATAAGATTTCCACATTTGCATTTCCAGCTCATTGGCTTGTAGTTTGAGTTGTCGCTGTCCCTTGCATAGGCAATGTTGTTGGACGCTTTCTTCTTGTTGTTGATGGTGTGATTCTTATTTCCATTTGTAATTTGTGGATTTGTCGGAACCTGAATGGCTTCACAGTGACCGCAAGTACCACATCTTTTTTCACATCTAGGCGGCCTAGACCCAATTTGTGATCTCAACATTGCTCTCTTTTCACTCTCTATCTACGTACAACCCAAGAAAAATTATTACTATCAAACACTATTCTAATCAGAAACAAAGAAAAAACGTAAACATTGTGCAAAATTTACCTGATTATCCCCGTGATGACGGTGAGTATCAAGCAATTTTCTTCCTGCAAAATGAAAAATGAATTGGGGTTTCAATATTGAAATACTTTTTGCTGACTTTGCCTGTGTCAACAAACAATTCGACTTTAAAGTTGCCTGTGCTAGTGTGTGTGTGAGAGAGAGAGCTAGAAAACAGAGTACTCTGTTTTGGTGAACAGAGGAGGTTAAGAAATATACCTTCAGCCTGGAATGTGAAGTGGGATAAGCTTGAAATAGTAAGAATGAGAAGTGAATATGTTAGACAGCGAAGTGTTTGGTTCTGAGTACTCCAGCCCATTTCAAATTTCAAAATTCAAAAGGAATGATTGACTTGAAAGTGAATTTATCTGCTTTTACTTATAGGAGTTTGAGGGGTTGTTGGAAAAAAGATAGATTTGATGAAACGAATCAAGAAAGTGAAAGGATGGAGATGTGAGGGAAGAGTTTAAAAGTAGATGATGAAAATGATGAGTGATTGAATCAGATGTCGCCTTCTTCTGTAATTAGGAGTGTGATGGAACGTGGGGAAGACAGAAGAGGATGAGTATTGCAGAGGACTAGCTTGCCTTCAAGAGAAGAGCCTCAACAACTCCCCTCGTGCCATGAGCCACACCTTTCTGTTTCACTAAACAAAAATACGCACGGATGAATTAAAAACTCAACATATATAAAACAAACACACTATTCTTATACACCATCTCAACAATTCTTTATAGAACATACTTGCTCCAACAAATAAAGATACCTTGAATTTATACACTATGGAGTTAGTTTCGTTTGAATAAAATTATGACATGATAAGTTAGGTTAGGATTGATTATGCTGAGATTATTTATTATGGAGTGTTTGGTTTGTTGCATTCAAAATAATATGTATTGCATAAATTTTAAGAACAAATTATCTGTTTACAAAATTACTCTCATGAATCTAAAAAATAATGTATAAAAAGGGTTTTGAAGGGATGTTTTTGTCATTTAACTATTTTATCCCGCAATAAGTTATCCTGGCTTACTATATCACCCAAGGGGAGGCATAACTTATCCCGGTATTAATTATTAATCCTGGGATAAGTTATTCCGGACTTGCCAACCAAACAACAAATTGAGAGACACTATAATTTAATCTCACGACTATTTGGTGTTATCATTCACATCAAACGACCCCTAAGGGATTGTTTGATTGGTACAGTAAGGATAATAATCCTGGTATATCTCATGAGATTATTTTATTCTACAATTTTACTAAAAAAAATTGGAATAATTTATCTCATATAAAAGGTAGATTAAATAATCTAATGAAATATCCTTATTTGTTCCAATATCATCAACCAAACGACTCCTAACAATATAAATTACATAAACTATAAAAGAAAATATTTGGTTGGTAATAAACTTTAGGCATAGATTATTTGTATTGAAACATTTGGTTGGTGTTATCTTATAACTTGTGTTTGATTTAAAAAAGGATAGTTGTTTTTTTCATTTAGAAGACGTTTTTATGTATAACTAATCACGGTATTGTTATTCCATATTGGTCTTTATATGAAATATAATACACGCATCGATGTAAAAGTTCTACCCATATTAAATAAATTGAAATTAGTAACCAGATAAAACAACATAAATTTTTAAATCATGATAATTTCAGTAATACATAAACCATACGTATCCTTATTTTTTGTTTTTATTTTGCGAATTTATAACACTAGACAAAGGTTTAATGACCTTTAATTAATAACTAAAATTAAAATCTTCGACATAAATAAGTACAACAATAGGAGCTAAGGCTTACCTTAGTGTTATTAATTGATATACTATAAAATGCTAATTAATTTAATTATTGATTGTTTAGAAGTAGAGGCGAAGTGGGGTTTGAATCCATAACTCTGGCATGAAAAGCATTTTCACAGCCTTTTTCTAATCACTGATTCATCAAACAGTTTTGTTAGAGATTTCACAAATTAATATATATATATATTTAATTTTTTAATACAAATACAGGATCTACGAAAAATTTATTGAATTGACACGGAGGAGATAACATATTAAAGTGTTAAAAAATATAATATTTTTTGTAATAGGTGTATTTTCAGAAAAATCCAAAAAGCATAAAGCAAAGGAAGATAGGATAGTGTAAAGACGAGAAGAAGGGAAAAGAACAGCAAGAATCCACTAAAAAAGCCAAAAATACACTATAAGACACCTGAATATAGCTGTTACAATTATGGGGTTTCGCTTTCAGAATTTTCTTAAACAGTGTGAGTATGTTTTGCCCATAGTAGGACGTTTCTTCTTCTGCTTCCTTTCACCCCAATCACACACTCCATTTTCCTCTTGTTAGAGTTGTGCATATAAGAATAATGCAGGCAGATATTAGTTATTTCATTTTTTTATTATTATGAATAGAATACAGTACTAATAAATAGACTCTCTCATATATAAGTTATTATGTGAGATGCTAACAAAAAACATAGTATTGGGTGTGTTAAATTTTATATATATACCATAGAAATGCTACAAAACATGATACAAATTTTAATACATTTAAATCAAGTACTCCTAATTACGCACATATCTCTTCTTAACATGACTTTTTCTTTACATTTAAACTTCTTCTTTGATAAATATGGAACCGTGAACAAATGGTGTGATTTTCTTGGTTTACCGTAAGATGTCTATTTGAGCTCAAATAAACTTAAATTTGCCAAATTTGTGCAGGTAAGTCCTAGGAGGTTCGTAACAAAAGCGACGCTTGTGTTATTACTACAAAGGGGTATTATTTTTGAAGTTCGTTTAAAAATGAATTAGACTTTAGGTCCAAAATGCAGTAGGTATATTTTAGCGTTCCATTTGACAATTTACTAGTACAAAGTAAAAATTCTCAACACCAATTAACCAAACTCCTTGAATTGTGTCGACTCTCGATCTATCGCTTTCCCAGATAGATCAAATTTCTGTGCTACAGAAGGTTAGGTTCATTCATATCCAACCTCGAGGGCCCAAATGCTCATTATAGTTTTTAGTCTATATATGAATTACTTAATTAGAAAAAATTGATAAAATATCCATTGAGTAAAAAAATGAGCAACTTACAAAAATGAATATATTTATAGGGTTATTAAAGTTCAATAGCTATAAGTATGATATTTATAAAAAATGACTACAATTTAACTCTTTTTTTAGCTATATTATTGTATATGTTTTTTATTTTTCTATTTATACACTGAAACAGTTTTAATTACAATGAACTAAATAAGGAAACTGTATTAATTGTACAACTTCAAATTAGTATCTTTATTTATAAAATTTAAAGTATTAATATATCAATGATACAAGTATTTGTAAAAACTTCATGTAATAATATATTAAACAAGATAAAGTATAACAATTTAACATATGAATACGATAATTTGAAAAATGAATACATTGTTGTTAAACAAAAAATAATACACCAATATAGTATACATATGAATACATTGTTGTTAAACAAAAGATGAATATATTTGACAATACATAAACAAAAAAAAAGGAAAATAATAGAATGTGTAGGTAGCAATTCGGCTGTATAAGAAAATGAAAAAAACCAACAAACGTCAATCTCTTTTTGGTCAAGTTTTTCTTATAATACTTGAGGCTTGGTTTGACTCATGTATTTGTTTATAAAAAAATAGTATTAATGTATCCAATTATACTTGTATTGCCTAATTAACCTTTCAAATTTGATAGATTACTTATGTATCCAAATATACTTATATTCACAAATCACCATTTCAACTTGTGTTAATATTAGAATACAAGTATCTATGTATATAACTATTCTACTATATACAAATTTAACAATCACACAAACCTCAATCTCTTTTTGTTCGTGTTCTTCTTGTACTATTTTTTTTTATAACTATAACCATTGTAATGTAGAAACAAATAATTCTTCAATCGAAAGCCTATAAAAATAGATGCAATATATATGTATACAAATATGATCTTCATAAAAATGAGGAGAAAATCAATTAAGCGATATATGATGAATTCAAATTACAAAAATTGCTCCTAAAATCATCAAAAAGATCTTAAATTGGAAGAAAATTGGGAGAAAATTACAGAAATTTTGTGATATAGGAAGATTGATGAAAGAGAAAGTATTTAATGAGGGTAAACATAGGGAACCAATCACATAAAACATGCCTAGACATAATCAATTAGGTATGTAATAATAACTTTCCTATTTAATATTAATAACTTTTGTGATTATTTATATATAATTAACTTTGCTATTTATTGTGTAGTTATATCCATATAACATAAAAAAAATAAACTATAGCTATTTATTTTAAATGTATATTAATAATTGTCATATTTTATAGTTTTTCCTAAATAAAAATTACCCAAGGTAGCTTTATTATCAATTTTATTAGAAATGATCATTCGGCACTTTTCAACGGCAAGCGAGTGCAATTCGTTGCTTTCTTTTTCTCTTCATATATCAAAATTGTTTGCTCCTCTTTTACTTTGTCTTCATATTCCACCACGTGAATAAATTATGTTCATCACCAACTATTACCAGCTTTGCCTTTGGGTTGATCTTTTGCCAAGTGCAACCTTTTCTTTACCTTGCTTTAATTATCTCAATTGTTTTCATCACCAAGTATTAGCCACTAATGGTTGTCTACTTCTCTTTATTTTCTAATATTTTTGAGAAAATGGTTAAATGACCCTTCAATCTATTACCGAATTTCCAATTACACATCTATTTTTCACGGGAATTTTATTACCCTCCTGAACTACTTTAAAATGGATAAATAACCCCTTAAGTGCTGAGTTGGCATGAAGAGTGTATTTCACTCTCTTTGAGAGAGTGAGTTGCCTATTTTATTTTTTTATTTTTATTTTTTTTCTAATTTTGTTTTTTCTTTCTCTCTCTTTTTATTTATCTATGCAACATTTTTCACCATTATCATTATTGAAGATTTTTCAATGGATGTTTGAAATAAAAATTATCAATAACAATGGATTTAATGAATAAATAATTTTTCAATAAACTTATTTAGAACATATCTAACAAATTAATATTTTTAAAAAAAAAACATACACATTAATTAAATTTTTTTTAAAGTGATGGATTCAAGAGTAACAAAATCAAAGTGAAGTAATTGTATATTTAAAAAATATTTTCAAACTTAATAAAAAAAACTAAAACAAAACAATTTCTTCTACATTTTGAAAGAAGGATCCTACATGTTCTCCTAAAATCCGTGAAGAATCCAAATCAAAACTCAAATTATAAATTAATCATGAAAATTTTAGAGGGAGAAATAATAAAGAATGGGGAAGAGAGAGAGGTTTCTCAAATTGGTGTTACAAATTGGTCTTCTCATCCGCGATTATTTTGAGTCAGCGAAATCTTCAAGGGATGAATTTGATCTTGAATGTTCATGATCCATTTAATGTGTATCTAAATTGGCTAAGGAAGAAAATCGAACGAAATGTAAAAAAATGTGAAAACTTGCTGAATTAGTTGGATGAAAGATTTGATTAATTAGGATCGCTATCTTCTAGGCTCTAGAGATTCAGAGTAGATGAAAAGGTGAGTTGAATTTTCATTTTTATAAAATGTTACAGATATAGAAAATTATTGAGGTAAAAAATGGTGTTTAGTATAGTTAGGGTTGAAGAAATGATTGGGGAAGAAAGAAAGAGGAAGGAGGAGAATATTTTTTTAAAAAAAATTTATTAAATGGTGAAATACATGTGTCAAGTGCGTGTATTTCACCACAAGACAGATGCATGGTAATGACATTTCAGGGAGGAAATAATTCCACTTTAAAATAGCTTAGGGGGGTAATAGGACCCCCGTATAGTATAAGTGTGTAGTTGGAAATCCGGTTATAGATTGGGGGTTCATTTGGCCATTTTCACAATATTTTTCCTCTTAATTCTAGTCGTTGAGCAAGATAAATTGTTACAATGTATAAATAATGTATATATAATTATACATTATGTATACATAATTATATACTATTTAGGGAAAATTGTATGAAATAGCAAACTATTAATTCAAATTAAAATTCTATAGCCATATTTTCTTTTATTTGTGATTTGCAGCAAACATAGAATGTTTTTGCCATCCCATTTGTATACCAAAATATACAAATGCAAGACCCATTTGTATACCAAAATATACAAATACATGACCCATTTGTATACTGAAATATACAAATAGATCGAAATATACAAATGCAGGACCCATTTGTATACTGAAATATACAAATAGACCAAAATAGATAAATGCAAGACCCATTTGTACACCAAAATATACAAATAGACCCAAATACATATTTTTTATGTATATGTATACTGAAATATACAGATTAATAGTCATAGCAAACATAAAGTTTTCTATGGAACACAACTATACAAAGGAAAAATTACGCTACATGTATATTTAAGGGACAATATTACAGGTTTTAAATCTACTTTTAAAATATTCTTGCTTATAACAGTTTAATTATGAGTTATAACATATCATCTTTTATTTATAAATCAATTTAATTTTACTTTATTAAATATTTAGTCTTTTATAATTTTATATTTATTATTAAATAATATAAATAAAGAATCTACCATAATTATCTCTTACACAATTTTAGGGATTTTACCTTGATTCTTGTTCCTTTTTTAACGTTACACATCAAATCCACACCCCTATTGTTACCACACTTGTTCTAGTCAGCACCCCACCACCCCCGTTCAAAAATTACCAATTCCTCTTTCACCTCTTCAATCATCTTTCATAGAAATTGTTTCTACACCTCTTCAATCAGAAAATTTTCATTCTACAATCAAAAGAAAGGGCAGATTCACAATACTAAGAATTTTCATTCTACAATCAAAATAAAGGACAAATTTCACCTCTTCAATCATCTTCCACAAAAACTGTTTCTCCCTGCATATGTTGACAAGTCTCAAATCGACCCACTCAAAATCAAGCATCTGGTAAATGTGCTTCAACAAGAGCCAAGTTCAAAATATGTATTTCTATCTTTTAGTGATTCCATTAGAAAAATTAATTCACTTTATTTCTCAAAATTATTTTTCTTTCAATTTTATTTCAGTGATTGTGACATGTACACATGTTTATTTGTTGAATACATCAGCAATGAAGTTTTTTATATGGATTTCATTGATATCGATGCAAGGTACCATCGTCAAAGGTACGCCACAATCATATGACAGTACGGTAAAACCAAGAACGATATGGCCTATTAGTGAGAGTGAAGTAACTAGAACTATTGCTAGCAAATTTGGTGGACCCCACATAGCAAAAGAACATTCTTCGGATACCAGCAATTATCTTACACAAATACCACAGAAATCAAATTTGAGATAGTTGATTGCAACTTAGACTATTATATATTTTTTTTAATTTTTGGATGATATATATTTGTTTTGCTACAGTTTTAAGTTTTGGATGATATATAATATGCACTGTTTTCTTCCAGTTAGATACCAACTTCATTCATTTTTATTTTAAATTTGTCAAAAGTTCTCATGTTAGATACCAACTGTATACAATTTGGATATCAACATTAGCCAGATTTTTATTGAACTTTAGTTTTGAAAAAAACCTCATAAACATAGTACCAAATAATTCATATACATTTTTAAACTTAACTAGATCTGTTAACATATGAATTGCAGATTTTCTCTTATAATTTCAGGATACTAATTCTATACAAACTACATACCAATTGGATACAACATTAAATAGTTTTATTTTCGATATCAATTCGAAACCAAATGAACATCAATTTAGATTACATGAAATACGAGTGCCATTTAATTGGTATCCAATTTGTATACACTGTTATCCAAAGATAAATTACAATTTGTCTCTTATAATTTCGGGACACCAGTTATATACAAATTGTATACCAATTGGATTCAACATTAAATAGTTTTAGTTTGGATATTAATTCGAAACCAAATGAACACCAATTCAGATTACATGAAATAAGAGTGTCATTTAATTGGTATCCAACTTGTATACAATTGGCATTCAATTCACATATGATTGGTATTTTTACTTCAAAATTTAAGACAAAAATAAAAAATAAAAAATGTATGAAGTTGGTATCCAACTTGTATAAATATTGGAAAAATGAATCTGACAATGTAAAACAGTGATCATTATATTCTGTACCCACCTCAATTACATCTTGTTTTATATTTTTTTTTCAAGTGGGACACCAGATGGATACCAAATGAAACTAATTGTAAATTA
>JAJOOS010080510.1:0-13912 GCA_029582725.1 Solanum chiquidenum | reverse complement strand
TCAAACATATATTTTACTGATTGAGCATCGGTGTTGATAATAAACTTCTGATTGTATAAATCATCTTGAAACTTTAAAACACATTTAACGATGGTTAATATTTCATGAGCCACCGTAGCATATTTTTTCTGAGCCTCATTCCACTTTCCTGAATGAAAACGTATCAAATACTCAATTTTGTCGTTAGGATTGATTTGTTTAAGAATCCCTCCATAGCCAATGTTAGACGCATCTGTCTCAACAATTTTTTGCCAAGCTGGGTTAGCCAGGGTTAGACAAGGTAAAGATTGAACACGGAGTTTAACGTTCTTAACTAAAGAAGTAAGACTATTAGTCCAAAGAGATTTATTATCTTTTTTAAGCCTATCATATAACGGGGCTAAATCTCGAGAAAGATTTTTGTAGAAAGGAGAAATATAATTTAAGCTTCCCAAAAATCTTTGTAATTGCGTTCTATCAGTAATTACATCAGGAAATTTTGAAGCGAATTCAATAGATCGCTGGATAGGAGTAATTTTTCCTTGGCAAATGAGATGTCCTAGGAAACGGACGTCTGTTTGAAATAAACTCATTTTGGGTTTAGATATTACCAAACCATTTTGTATCACAATTTTCTTTAAAATGTCTAAATGCTTAAAATGCATTTCTAAAGTCTTTGAGTAGACTAAAATATCATCAATATAAACAATAATAAAATCTAAATAAGAATTGAAGATATCATTCATAATTTTTTGAAATTCGGACGGAGCATTTTTTAATCCGAAAGGCATTACATTCCATTCATATTGTCCAAACGGAACATTAAAAGCAGTTCGATAAGAATGTTCTTTGAAAATCTGAATTTGCCAATAACCCGATTTTAAATCAAATTTTGAAAATATATTGGCGTCATATAATCTGGAAAGTAAATCTCTTTTATTAGGGATAGGGTACCTAATCCATTTTAAATATTTATTAAGTGGTTTATAGTTAATTACTAACCTGGGAACTCCACGTTCTTTTTCTGCAGTGTTATTAACATAAAAGGCAGTGCAGGACCAAGGGGATTTAGAAGGTTTTATCAACCCCTTCTGAAGAAGAGTATCAATCTCCTTTTTGCAGAACTCTACTAGTTCAGCATTCATCTAACAAGGTCGAGATTTCGTAGGATTATTATCCTCAGAGAAACTTTCTTCATATGGAAGAGTTACAATATGCTTTTTTCGATTTCAAAAAGCACTGGGATGATCAACACATATGTCTACGATCATTTGTTCAGAAATTATTTTAATTTTTTCTTGTACTTTGGTGGATTTCAAAGTATCGAAAATATTCATGCTAAACATTTCAAGTTGTAAAGAGGAAATATGCTTTTGTTTCATATTAATCAAAGCATTTATATCACGTGAAATAGGGTCGGTAATGAAAGTATAACTTACATTCTGATCTTTATAAGTAGCAGAAAACCTTTAGCAGTTATACTAGTAAAGGGATAGATAGCATTTATAAACGGTGTTCCAAGAATAATAGGAGGATGCAATTGATTCTTTACTAAGAAAAAGAAATGAGGTATGCAAATTTTATTCTGACAAATACGAGTATTAGGGAGTTTATACTTTATATCTAAAGCATGTCCAGACGCTGATCTCACCATGTGAGTTGTTTTCTCAAAATATTTAGTAGGTACAAGACCTTCTTGAATACAACTAACATCAGCACCGCTGTCAATCATAGCAACATTAGTGATAGAAAATTGATTATCAATAAGAATGGTACAGTTAATATACCATTTATGTGTTGTGACCAGCTGCATAATTCCTAGAAACAAATCTTTTCTAGGATCAGTCAATTTATCAAGAGTATTAACTTCAGAAGTCACTGCAGTGGTAAAAACATAATTATCATCTATATCTATATTTTTTTCCTTTCTATTAGTATGTTCTATCTGGGTAATATGGTGATCACAAATCATCTGATTTTGTTTAAGAGATTTAATCTCGTTTTTCAAATTTTCAATTTCTTCCTTTAAATCATCAAAAGACGAATCACGAATGACAACGGAAGGGTTGTTTTCAACCTGTTATTAATTTTAGATAAAGAATAAGGACCAGAATAGTCAAACTCATTTTTTGCCTTTTCTATAGGTTTTGAAGAGCTAGCACTGTTATTAACAGCAAAGTGAATAATCTTATCTTGCAAATTACTGTCAATAACTTCTTTAAGAAGTTCAATCACATTATCTGAAGTAATAGTATGAACGTTCAAATCTTCAAACTGAGATTGCAATTTATAAAATAATTCATTATCTTCGCAAGAGCAATTGTTGTTGTCGCACTTGCAGACCTTATCAGGTTGTTTCGAAGTTTCAGGAGCTTCTCCTTCTGATTCTGTTTCAGAATCATAATCGGATTCAGATCCTGAAGTATATAAACAGCTGTAGATCTTATCAAAAACTTCATTTTCCAATTCTAAGGCTTGTAGCTTATTAAGCCTACAATTTGGCGCTATATGGCCAAACTTCCCAATTATAACACTTGATTTTTGAAAGTTCTCGTTTTGAACGATCTTTATGGAATCTAGTGGATCCTTTATGAGATCTTCGTTCTCTCTGCTCTTCTTTAGATCTACGTCTACTAGATTTTCTTTTCTTTCGATAATAATCATCTTGACTAGAGTCTTTAGACTCTTTAGTATAAACTTGCTTTCCTGTACCAGGTAATTCAAATTGAGTACAAAAGTCTCCTAGCTGAGATCTTTCTCTTAATTTATCCATCTTGAGTTGTCTTTCGAGTTTTAACTCGTTGCACAGGTTAATACCTTCTTGAGTGCAAGCTCCTATTAATTTACCATAAGTAAAATTTCCATAAGGAATATTTCCCTGTGGAGTTCGAAGAGTTTTCTTAACTCTCTCTGCAAACAAGGATGGGAGACCATCTATGAACTTAGCTTTCCATTGTTCTAGAGCGTTTTCAGGTAATTCCATTACTCTGCTCAAATAGGTGTCTTTATACCACCTAAACTCACCTAAATGCCTACATCGAAGACCATTCAGTAAAGAACGAACAGTTTCATATTGATTGGTAAATCTCCCATTGAAATGTTCGAGAATAGTTAGTACCAAAGTATAAACAACATCTTCTCTGTTTTTTACCAAAGCAAATCCAAGGTTATCAATTCCTTCATTAGCAGCCTTGGCATTGATGACAGTTGCTTTTGCTTCGGTGGTCATATAATTGTCCCACCATCCTCTTAGCTGACCCGTAAAACCTGCAATAATCATTTTGCAAATGGTTCTATCGATGTTATTAACACTTTTGCAGATTGTGGCGTACATGAGCATCCTATGTACTAGAATCGTTAATTGTCTATCAGTCAGACCATCTAGATTCCATTCATAAATCTCACTTCCACTATAAGACGTATTAGTCTGATTCCAATCTCGTTCCTCAATTAACACATCTTGAGGGGTTGGTCTGGGGTAGTAATAAGTTTGCATGCTGGGTGGCTGAGCATAAGCATTTCCCTTATTTTTCTTAGGAAAGCCACAAAGCTTATTAACTTCTGTCTCAACTTGAGTTTTGAAATCAAAAGTATTTTCAATTTCATCAGCAAATTCTTCAGATAAGCTAATGGGCTTAGCCCCTAATTCAGCGAATTTTTTATCAAAAAGATTTTCAAGATCATACATAGGTTTTAAAATAGAATCCTAAATCTCAGGAGGTCTCTAAATAGATACCTCATGTAATTTAGAAGCTGAAGCCTGATCAGAGGAAGGATTTGAATCACTTTTCATTTGATTAATTAAAACAATTAACTCATTCATTTTTTATCAATAGAACTAATATGTTCTCCAAGGATTTTAACATAAAGGCCTAAATAATTATTTTGAGAAATGAGATTATTAATCTCGTTAATACTAACAGTGGATACATCACTTTCAATAAATCTTTGAAAAGCAGTGAAAGTAATGCCAGTATTATTAGGCAAAATAAAAGGTGCCTGAGGAGGATAAATAGTTTGAATTATATTTTCGGATTCATCTTTATAATATCGTTCAAGAACCTTGACGAACAAAGGAAGATAGGTGGTTATAAACCAAGGTACGAAGAAAATGATATGATTATGAATCGCACAAGTCTCATAGAATTCTTGAGAAATATTATGTAAATCGTCATCACTATAAGTGTCAAAGAACCAATTTTTAAAATGACTCCATTTATCATTTGCAAATTCATTTTGAATGTACTTTCTTGCCAGAGAACCTGGGCTAAAATCAATTTGGTGTTCATTCATCATTAACTATCATTTGGATTAAAATTCATTTCTGAATTAGAAGGGAAATCTTTATCAGAAATATCTGAGGTCTTATCATTTATTCGAACAATATTTAATCGAGGATCAATTTTGGTCTTCTCTTTATTTCCAGATATGATCGAAGAAAGAGTATGTAATGATGCAGCGCGATTACGAGCAGGACCATACATAGGTTCAATAGGAGATATATGATGAATCGCAAGTCTTCTATCCGAAAACGAATGTCTATTATAAGGAATACTTTTATCATCAAATTGCATACAGATCTTACCATCTGAATTCTGCGTATTATGAGAATAATCAGAATTAGTGACCGCATCGGTCATCTGAGTGGAAGGTATAACCGACTCAAGAGTCCAAGTGGTTGAAAAATTAATCTCTTCCCATTTAATAGGTCTTCTAGTAGTGACCTTAGATCTAGCAAAATTGGTTTCTACCAAAAGAGTTTGATCAGATGTATCATATAATTTACATCTAGGATTTAAAGTAGCCAGCAATTTATAATATATGCGATGAGAAAGACATATCAGTTCAGAACCAGGTGCATAATTATAACCATGCGTTTTAATATTCAGAGTTAAAGCATCCAAAATATTTGAATCAGTCAGAGATAACTGAAGATTAGGCTCAGTATTAAAATAAACTGGTCCATAAGCTACAGTTGATTCAATCGATCCCATCAACGATTGTCGAAAATTTAAGTTTCTCGCATCTCGGAGAGCAGCTAAAATGTTTCTGGTAACCCTTACAAAGTTAAAGGTTTAAAGGCAATTTGAACCATACCAATATGTAAGAACTTATATTGATGTCTATAAATATCAATATCACGTTTATTTAATAAACGAATAGTCTGTTCAGAGAATTTTAACGCCAAAGACTGTTCAGTAGTTTTTATGAGTTGTTTATTAGAGAGTTTATCAAACCAACCATAATCATAAATGGTTTTTATACTTGGATACATTATTATATATGGATACATTTAGTTATCAAACAAATATATGTATTCCATATTCAAACAATAGATGTATAAGTGTATTCACCGTATGATTATTCAACAAATCGGGAATTGTATTTATTCTATCCATTTTTATATGATAGGAATGTATATTTAGCTGGTATACTATATTCACTGTATTTATTTATACAAATATATTCATATATCATTACAAGTTTATCACTATTATATTGTTATGTATTCTATTATTATTTTTTGTTTATGTATATGTAGTGAATCGGATTTCGTGTGTTATATTTCTAATTGAAGCTCCGTATATGTAAATCTATAAATAACAATATAATCCATGATTTGAAGACAAAGCTTAGCCCAAATCAATATAAGATGTTCAAAAATATTTTGTATTTTTTATAAAAGAATTGATACTACTTTTTAAATATTTTATGCGTTTACACACTAAATAATCTTAAAACAGATCCAACCAAATATAGATGGTTGTTTAATAATGGGTAGTATGACAATGCAAATTGGCGTGATTTAAGGCATTGCCATATTTAAAAAAGGATTCTGTCATTTTTAATGCTATCTAATTTTGGATTGTATCATAGTATACAAAATAAATAAACTTTGAATGCATGAAATATAGCGATTTTATCATAATAATTATAGCTACACAAGTAATTATGGTAATTATAGCTAGAGAAATATGATAACCCATAAACTATAGTCATTTATGTAAGTTTCTCTATAATATATCTGATAAAAGTGGAGTTATGTATCCAAATGTTAAGAGAGAAGGAAAATGATTTTTTAAAGATTATGTTATCTTACGTTGTATCACTACATAAGTTTTCCTCAATTAATTCATTTTTCGCTCTTTAAAAAGGGAAAAAAGAATCAAAATGTAATGCCATTCCGAAAATGGTAAAAATATCTCTCAAGTGAGAATTATCATAATGTAAATTGCTTCAAAATTTGTTTCTAAATTCTCGAGAAATAAAATGACAACTAAACATTTGAAAACTTACCAATTAAACATTGTATAAAAATAATACGTGAATAACTTTATCCTATTTACAAACTAAACATGGTATAAAATTTATATATGAATAACTAAAGTTATTCATGTATTAGCTTTGTGTTTATCCAATAACTAAATGGCCCCTAATTAAATCATATCTTTAAAAAAAATCAAATTATAATAATTTTAATGTTTTAAAAACTTGCAGATACGTTGCTCATTCGTCTAACACATAGCAAATGATACTTTAGTTATTTACTCCCACTGTCCCTTTTTACCTATTCAATTTATTCTTTTTATTTGTCATTTTTGACAAATTAAGAAATGACAATTTTTATTTATTTATTATACCCTCAATTTATTAACTTTAAGTTAATATTTTTTGAAAAATGTAGTGAGTAAAGATATTTGGAATTTTATCAATTAATAGGAGTAAAATGATAAACTGACTAGAGCAATCAATATTTTCTTATTAGGTGTACCAAGTAAAAAGGGACAGAGGGAGTATCAGATATATAAGTTATGTATCATATGCATAACTATAAATCAAATTCATACTGATTTCGATTTGAAATAATTGGGTTATGTATCAACAATAATATTTGTATCAGATACATTGTATACAAACACAGTTATAATGTATCTGATAGAAGTAGAGTATCCAAATGTTAAGAGAGAGAAGGAAAAAGAGATTTTTATAATTAATTTAAATGATTGAATTTTTTAAAAATTATGTTATTTTAAGTCATGTAATTACGTAATTTTTCCTAATTTAACATAACCCCAACATTAATTCAATTTTCGCTCTTGAAGACGGTAAAAATAAAAAATCAAAATTGTAATGTTATTTCTGAAAATGGTAAAAATATCTCAAAAGTGAGAAACATCATAATGTAAATTGCTTCAGAATTTGTTTCTATTTCTCGAGAAATAAAATGACAAGTACATAAACATAACCAACTGGCTCATTTTTTAGAAGAAAAAAAAACAATTTAAGTACGAAGCAAGTTCACAAAACAAATTATAAAAATCACAAAGATACTTGAGTTTGGATTCACTTATTTCAGTAGGTTTTGGCTTTTAAGACTTTTGTTTTTGAATGTTTTTGGAAAAGACAAAAGATATTTTTAAGTATTTTTTTTAGGTGGAAAAATTATAAAAATAAACTAAAATCCAAAAGTTGGATAGTCCCAACTTAAGAGTGGTTGAATTCGCTTTTTTTAAAGTGGCTTATAAGCTTAAAGCTATAAGTGTCCATTTGAATTAGCTTATTTTTAGGTGTTTTTTATTTTTAAACACTTCTTTAGTTTTGGAGGTTTTTGAAAAAGATAAAAAGTGTTTTCAAGCACTCACTTTTAGCAAAAAAAAAAAAAAAAAAACAAGTCAAAAATCAAAAGTAGGTATCCTTTACTTGTGACTTTTATTTTTTCAATTATAAGTTAATTTTTATAAGTTCATCCAAACAAATGTGGGAACACCCAATTTTTGGCCATTGGCTCCTTTTTTTACTTATTCAGCCTAAAAAGTGCTTAACATCGCTTATTATGTTTTTCAAGCATTTTTAAAACTAAAAAGAGCTTAAAAGTCTAAAGTTACTTAAAATAAGTCAATTCAAACACTTGTTTGTGGCTTTTAACTTTTATAAACTACTTTAGAAGTTTCAATTCAAACACCACCTTATGCTCCAACTACTTTAGTTTTCTTAGGTGCAAGGTCATGTCACAACCCGAAACTATCCTTAGTCGTAACACGGTGCTTAGAGTCACAAGTGACTTCAAGCTAACCTTTGATATTGGCATAGTCATGAGCAATCAAATATGACCATGTTAACAAACTAAAATGACTGAGTGGAATCATAATTATGGAACACTAGTTTAATATATTTCTGTACAAAGTCTTGTATACAACAAATGTAATCTAAAGAGAATCAAGAATGAAATACACTAAATACAACAACTCTAACTAATGCCTCTGCCTTCAGCTCGGACATGATTCCTTATCCACTTAATTAATACATGTGAATAGAAATAAAATACTAGAACTACAATCTGACTTGAGTGCTTGAAATAAGAGAACTAATCATCTGCTGACTTGAAGTTGCAATCCGACTGAGACCTGAATTTACATCACATGAAGTAGTTAAAGAGGTATGCGATCAGTACTTTGTATGTACTGAGTATGTGAGATATGCATGATAATATATAAAGATGGACAAGATGAATTGGAGATGCTAAACTGAATATGAAACTGAAACACATGAACTAATGCAATGACCAAGTAGTAAAACATGCACCTGATAGATACTGAAACTAAAATAACTGAATTCAAGGTCAAAATAATAATCTAAAAGACTAAACCGTGGGAGATACTAAAAACGACATGAACCATGCGAGCTATTATATGGAGTTCAGTAAATTACTCCCACACTGAAAAAAGAGAGTTAACTTGCCAAGGTGGGGATCATTAAATCTGAGCTAAGATGGATCCACCAGCTAAAGTTCATAAAGACTAATCATACGGTGTCACGTAGTTCTGGGACTTAGAAATTGCTACTAAAGGTCCACGGATGCTAAGCGAAAATCTTCATCCTAAAATCTCACTCGGTGTTAAGTATTCTCCCAACGAAAACATGTATAAATCTGAAAACAGTGTACTCTGATACCATTGAATCATACTAATAACTGATAAATACTGAGTAGCTCGTAAATCATGATAATTGAACATAATTAGAAAGATACTGTAACACCTCGGTATTTGAAAGAACTAAATTGGAAATAGCAAATCTGAAATTTTGCAAGTTAAGCTTATGATATGAATTTTGGGTCAACTTCAAATGGTCATAACTTTCAGTACATGATGAGTTAGGTGGCCTATAAGATATAAAATGACAGGTCTTGGAATCCTCTTTCCAACACCACTGAGTTTGCTAATTTTAGAGCTCGTATGAGGGAGATATGACTGTTTGAAATTGGGTTGTTCAATTAAGAAAATTTACTAGGATTTAAGAGGGGTATTTTGATCTTTTCCTTACCCAATCAAGTTAATTCATTTTTAGTAATTAATTAGGGGTCTAAACTGATTTGGTTCAGTTTTCCCAAACCAATATACGCCTAGGCTTTTTAGAATAGTTCAAGAAGAGAAGAAAGGAGAAAATTCAAGGCGTTCTTGGAAGTTTCTTGCGGAATCGAGAATAGTTTGGCCAAGGGTTGATCCCTAAAGAGGTATGTGAGTTCACATAGCATTGGATTCGTTCATCCACGCACCAATCATGTTAATTTCAGCGTAATTTCGTCCTAAAAAGTTAAACGTTTGATGTTTTTGATTAGTGTTCTTGAATTTACTTTCGTTCTTAAATTAGGATGAGATTGATGAATTCTTGAGATAATCTATCGATTTTAAGAGTTATTTTGGGTAGATTCTTGTGTTCATGTATTAGGTGACTGAATCTAAAGAGAAATTGAGAAAAAGAATCGAATTTAGTTGAATTGAGATTAGAAAATGAGTTGAAAAATTCACCGGGTTGACCTGGGGAGGGGCTGGGGCAGCGCACCAGCAATGCGCCAGAATCCAGTCTCTGAACTTTGGGGGCTGGTGCCCCGCACCAGTAGTGCGCCCGAGACGTCTTCCCCCACCCTTTTCCCATCGTTTTACCCTTCTAAGTTCTCCTAAAGTGTACATTCACTCCCTATTGATTCTAACTACTATAAACAACTTCTAAGCATCTAGAAATCATTCATAAACATGAATCATAACCTTGAATTCATAATCCAAATTCAAGGTAGAGTTGAGAGTCAAGCCCTGAGAGTTCTTCGAGTCATTTTAAGAGGTCGTTTGCAATTGTTTTACAACTTGTTTTAAATGACTTGAACACAAAGTTGAGAAGATTAGAGTGAGTTCATTTTCTTTAAAATGATATATGGGAACTAAGTATTTCCAAGAGTAAATATTTTCACATTTAAATAAAAGAGAAAACATTGATTTTCAAAAGAGCTTTTGAGCTAGTTTTTGAGTATCATCTCTGTTAAGAGAAAGATTTTGAGTAATAATCTCAAACCACAGAGAAGTTATGTTATTTAAACTTATGAGCTAGTTATATTTTGGGAGTAGTATTGAGCATCAATATGGGGACGAGTTCAGATAACTCAAAGTCTCCATAAACCATGTAGCCAACATGGGTAGAAAAGGTCATACTTTTTAGATAATTCCTTAATGCTTTTAGCATAGACTAGTGGATCCACTTAGTAGTAGGTTCTATATCCCAGAAAAGTATAGGACGACCCTGACAGCATGAGGCAAGACGTTAGTTTGCTTTAAAGGCACCATTTTCGTGAGTAAAAAGAACATGTGGTTAACCGAATGGATCACAGGTTGCTGCTCCACAGTCTGAGTTCTTTGTATCATCACATAGCTCATAGTGATGGTTGTCGGTTAGAGAATCTCCCACAGAGTTACTTGTATTTTCATATACAACACTAAGTTACTATTGTGTTTTTTCAATACACTGAGTTGTTATCTATATGTTTTGAAGCTTTTCTTTATACTGCATGTTTATTTCTGCTTTATATTGAAAAAAGTTGAGTTGAGTTGAGAAGAGGTAAGTTTCTTCAATTCCATTTTCAAGCTTATGTCTTGTTTTAGAATTCCCCTGGCATGCTCATAAATTTCATGTACTGACGCCATTTGGCGTGCATATTTTATGATGCAGATACAGGTAATCAGGATAAACATCTAACACTTCGTTGATTCAGTTGAGCTTCAGAGTGGTTGGTGAGCCTCCTTGCTTCTGGAGGATCATTTTTATCATTTTTTGTCATTTCAGTTTTGTTAGGATGATCGGAGGTCTTGTCCCGACATTCCTCTTAGTATTTAGAGGCTTCATAGATAGTTAAACATTATTCGTTCAATAGTCTTATTCATTTCAGTTGTTTTGATGTTTGAGACTTGAGTTGCCTCATTGGCCAGTTGAATGTTTCCTTTACAACATTCTAAGTTTATTTCATGAGTTTATCTTTGTTGAGTAAAGTCTTCCGCTGAGTAGTAAGCCAGAT
Source organism: Solanum chiquidenum (assembly GCA_029582725.1). Taxonomy (NCBI): domain Eukaryota; kingdom Viridiplantae; phylum Streptophyta; class Magnoliopsida; order Solanales; family Solanaceae; genus Solanum; species Solanum chiquidenum. The sequence goes on along the minus strand of JAJOOS010080510.1, from coordinate 2,595 downwards.
TAAGGGTTCACTTAGGGCCAACAATGGTTCTCGAGTGCCGGCCACGCCCAGGATGCAGACTCGGGGCGTGACAAATACTTTATCTAAAAACATCTAAATACTGATATTTAAAAATTTACTTTGATATACTCTATCTAAAAGCATCATAATTCATGAAATATGATATTCCGAGACATACATCTTAAATAACATAATTTTGAGTCATAAAATACTTGCGTACTATGGGTTCATGAATATCCTTGACAACATAGAATTATAATCAAAATCATGCAAAAGGAAAACTAATCATGAAGAGGAAATTGAATTTCAATAAGAACCCATGAAAATCATAGAAACCCTAGTTCCTAGTTTTGGAGAAATCATAACTTGAAGAAATTGGATTTTCTTTGGGACTCAATGGGTGAAGGGAGACTCATTGATGAAGTTTTCACATGCATGGAATGAAAAACATTGGTAGAATCGCTAAACTTACAGCTAAATATAATGTAACACCCCAGAAAATTTTTGAGCTAAGACTTGAACCATCCTTCATTGTGAATAGGATTTTATAGAGGAATTAAAATTTCTTAAGTGTTAAGTTCACTAGATGTAGCATCTTGAGTTTGAGAAAGAACTAAATTGGAAATAGCAAAAATCTGAAATTTGGAGAGTTAAGTTAAGTATGAGTTATGGGTCAATTTCAAACGACCATAACTCCTCGATTAGAATGAGTTAGGTGTGTTATCAGATACCGTAGGAAAGACCTTTGAATTATCTTTCGAAGTTTGGCTGTCTAGATAAGGAAAGTCAAAACATGATTTTAGATGGGTATTTTGGTCTTTTCCTTATCCAATCAGATTTAATTCATTTTTAGTAATATTTTAGGGGTCTAATCTGATTAGTTTCAGTTTTATAATCCTAAAATTAGCCTAGGGTTTTAGTTGAGAGTTCAAGAAGAGAAAATAAGAGAAAAGAGGAGAAAAGAGGAGAGGATCAAGCGTTCGTCGAGATTCTTGCGTGTTGTAGCGGATTTTTGCCATGGGTTTGATACCTAAGAGGTATGTAAGCTTCCATAGTATTGGGTTTATTCACCCACACGCCAAACATGTTATTTTCAGATCAAATTTCATTCTTGAAGTTGAAAGATTAGAGGTCTTGGTAAGTTCTTGATAGGTGTTCTTGAAGTTCAATCTAAATCTTGTTGTGTTGGGTTTTGGATGATTTCTTGAGATCAAAGTGAGTGTTTTAAGGGATGTATTGATTAGATTAGAGTGTACTTATGTTAAGTAATTTGTTCTAAGTGATTGGGGAAGAAACCGTTCAATTCTAGGCGAGTTAGGGTGAGAAAACGAGCAAAGAAGTTCGTCAGATTTTCTGGGTTGGGGGCCTGGCGCGATGCACCTACCAGAGCGCCCCAAACCCTCCTTTGAAAGTTAGGGGCTGGCGCTATGCGTCACCCATAGCCCCAGGGTCTCCTGCCCATCCAGGTTGTTGTCGGTTGCCCTGTTTGAGTTCGTTTAAAGTGTACCTTCACTCCTTTTCGATTCTAACTACTCTAAGCTACTTCTAAACACCTAAAATCATTCCTAACATGATCATAACCTTGAATCCATAATTCAAATTCAAGGTAGAGTTAAAGAGTTAAGTTTTGAGCGTTCATTCGAACATTCTAAGAAAGTCCCTTTGAGCCCTTTTGATGAGTCTTCTACAACTTCTAGTAACTTGTTTCAAGACTCAAGTAGGTGAGAATGAGAGTGAGGATAATGTATTCATGAGTCTACACTATCACCTAGATTCTTCATATCATGAACCATAACTCTTGAATTCATAATTCACATTCAAGAGAAAGTTAAGAGTGGAGTTTCAAGAAAGCCTTTGAGTTCAATTGTGAATCCTTTAAGATCAACTATTGATTTGAACTAAGTTTTGAGGAAGTAAGTCAGAGAAAGAGGAGAGTCATATACATGAGTTCCATGTAGTTTGTAGACCTTCGAGTCAAGTCGTTCATGCCCATAAATTCCGCATGAACTCCATAAGTTGAGTATTTATGAGAGGAGTAATACCTCCATGTCTTAAGTCTTAAGTATTGAGTTTCTAACCCATTTGAGATTATAATCCTAATCATGGGACTATTACCTATTACCCATGAAGTCCATGAGTTGAGTTGTTCATGCCCATAATTTTGCATGAACGTTATAAGTCCAACAATCTTGAGATGAGAAGTATTTTTGAGTCCTTGAGTTAAGTAGTTCATGCTCATAAATTCCACATGAACCCTCTGAGTTGAGCATTCTTGAAGTGAGTAGTGTTATTGAAGTTCTTGAGTTTCAAGTATTGAGTTCTATCTTTGGTTATTGAAAATCTTGCATTGAGTCGTTCACGTCCATAATTCGGTGTGAACCATATTTTTAAGAAGTCTTTTACAAACGTTTTAACTTTGTTTTAAGACTTAAGTTTTGAGTTAAGCAAAGAGTAAAGAGTAAAGAGTTGAGTTCATTTCTTCAAAAGAGTACATCAAGACTATGTATTCCCAAAGAGTAAATGTTTTCACATTTAAACAAGAAAGGAAACTGAGATTTCAAAAGAGCCTTTGAGCTAGTTTTTCAGTAAAGAGGA
>JAJOOS010080508.1:0-63431 GCA_029582725.1 Solanum chiquidenum | reverse complement strand
AGCCTAGAAACATAACTAGAACTTACCTAAGTCAAATCATTAATCAAACTTAGAAGAATTAGAACGCTAAGAGGAGAAAAGAGGTCAAGAACCCTAGTTCAAGAACACATCAAGGTTCTATCAGTTTCAGCCCCGAAATTGAAATATTTCTCTGTGGAATTCGTCACCAGGTATGTGGGATTTTACTAGTGGGTTCCTTTCGCCCATTAGGTCCCTAGAATTCAGTCAGATTCTTGATTCCATGATTATGAATAGACCTAGGGTTTCTAGAATTACAGCAGATCATCATGAATAAGTTATTAACATGTTTCAAATCAGATTATCAGGTTATTACATCATTTCTCGCATGAATTTCAGAACCCTAGCTGTGTATTTATTTAGTTCTTGAATTACACATACTAGGTCATATATTTCAGTATTCAGTTATACATGCCTCAGTTTATGAATGCATCATTATCAAATTATTTGTTGCATTCTCAGTTTGCATGTTCAGTTTTGAGTTATCCAGTATTTTACAGAACTTCAGTCATAACCAGTTAACCACTTAATTTATTGGGAGTAGCATAATACCAAGTTGGACTAGGGTTCAGCGTACCCATATAGTCGCAGAACTACGAGCCACGTAGGTGTAAGTCCCCTCTGTGGGCAACATCAGTTTAGTGATCACACCAGCAAGCCTTTATACCTCTGGCAGGGTATATTGGGTCCTCTTGATGGGGCGTATACATCGGACTCCATATTTAGCTCATGTGGTTTTATGTCGGTTACTAGTAGCTCCCACAGTTCAGTCAGACTCCAATGCACTGACCATATTTCAGTACAGTCAGTATTCAGTCTCAGCATGTTATAAATTTGGTCATTGCATCAGTTAGCTCAGTTCTCATCATTCAGTATCTATATCATGTTCAAATTATATCATTGATGATTTGCTTTGTTCAGTTATATATTTATTTCAGCTTTACTCTATCCTGCATGCTCAGTACCTTTCACGTACTGACGCATACGTGCGCTTCATCTTCTCGTGATGTAGGTTCTGGTTCTCAGCATCCAGATCACGCTTAGATCAGTTCCCGATCTCCAGTTCAGCAGCATCAGTGGTGAGTCCTCATTCTTCGAGGAAAATAGTCATGTTATGTTTCAGTTTTCAGTCTTTTAGTTTCAGATTTTCTAGATTTAGCTGGGGCATGTCCCAGCACTTCTAGTAAGTTTAGAGGCTTATTTTAGACATAATTAGATTCAACTTAGTGTTGAGTTAATATCTTATTTGTATTAAACTCATCATTTTTCATAAATCTCAGTTATAGTATATGGGTATTCCCCATCTTTTCATTTTATTTATGATTTAGCTTCTGCATCAGTTTATTATCTTTAGTATGCTCATGATCATGTCAACAGGGTTAGCTTGGGATCACTTGTGGTCCTAGGTCCCGTGTCCGCGTCTCGGGGGTAGCTCGGGGCGTGACATCTAAGACCCTTCTCCTTACATTTGCGTAGGACTTCGGGCAACTTTGGGCTGTCTTTAGTCTATCTCTAATGAGTTGCACTTTCTCCATAGCATCATGAACTGAATCTGTCCCTATCAAGGCTGCTTCACTTACTTCAAACCAACCAACTGGAGATCTACATCTACGCCCATACAATGCGTCATAAGGGGCCATCTGAATGCTTAAATGGTAGCTATTATTGTAGCCGAACTCTATAAGAGAAAGTTGATCATCTCAACTGCCCTTGAAATAGATCACGCAAGCTCTCAACATGTCATCTAAGGTCTGAATGGTACACTCTGCCTGACCATCCGTCTGTGGATGAAATGTTGTGCTAAGATTAAATTTGGTACCAAGACCTTTCTGAAATGATATCCAGAAATGAGAGGTAAACTGAGGTTATCTATTTGAGATGATAGACAAGGAACCCCATGCAACCTGACTATCTCATTTATGTAAAGCTTGGTGTAGTTCCTCGTTCAATTTGTAGTCTTAACAGCCAAAAGCGCGCAGACTTAGTAACTCTATCAACTATTCCCTAAATGGAGTCATCTTGTCTGCGAGGATGAGGTAAACCTGTAATGAAGTCCATGTCGATCACTTCCCACTTCCATGTAGAAATGTTGATCTCTTGAGTCATACCTCATGGTTTCTAATTTTATACCTTCACTTGCAGGTAATTAGGGCACTTAGCCATAAATCTGCTATATCCCACTTTATACCATTCCACCAAAAGACTTGCCGTAGATGACAGTACATCTTAGTGGCACTTGGATGAATAGAATACCTAGATTTATGGGCTTCCGTAAGAATCTACTGTCTCAACTCACCCACCTTAGGAACACATAATCGACCATCATAGCGAAGAACACCATCTCCCCCTTGGGAGAAAACCTCAACTCTCTGCTGATGAACTGCATCCTTCAGTTGAAGCAATATTGGATCACTGCCTTGATTTTCCTTAACCTCCACTACCAATGATGATTCTGACCCATTTTGAACTGTTACACCACCATCTGATATACTCATAAGACGAACTCCTAAGTGAGCAAGTTTGTGAACAACCTTTGCTACTTCCTTTCTTTCTTTCTCAACATGTGCTACACTACCCATATATAGTCTACTAAGAGCATCTCCTACTACATTGGCCTTACCAGGATGGTAATGCACACTCATATCATAATCCTTAAGGAACTCAAGCCATCTCCTCTAACGCAGATTCAACTCTTTTTTGGTGAACACTTACTGAAGGTTCTTATGGTCTGTAAAGACGTCTACGTGAACACCATATAATTAGTGTCTCCAAATCTTAAGTGAAAAGACCACTGCTGCAAGTTCGAGGTCATGTGTTGAATAATTCTTCTTATGTACCTTAAGATTTCTAGAAGAATATGCTATAACCTTACCTCGCTGCATCAAAACACAACCTAGGCCGACTCCGGATGCATCACAATAGATAACATAACCGTTTGAACCCTCTCGTATAGTCAAAACAAGAGATGTTGTCAACCTAGTTTTCAGTTCTTCAAAGCTTTTCTCACAATCATTTGACCGCTGAAACATAACCTTTTTCTGAGTCAACTTAGTCAATGTAGAGGCTATGGATGAAAATCCTTCCACAAACTTCTGTAATAACTAGCCAAACTCAAGAAACTTCTGATATCTGTAGGAGAGGTAGGTCTGGGCCATTGTTTCACTGCTTCTATTTTCTGAGAATCAACTCGGATATGCCCGAGGAAAGCAACTGATTTCAAACAAAACTCACATTTGCTAAACTTAGCAAATAATTGGCGATCTTTGAGAGTTTGCAGGAAAACCCTCAAATAATTCGTATGTTCTTCCTCATTCCTAGAGTAAATGAGGATATCATCAATAAAGATGATAACGAACAAATCCAAATACTTCTTGAACACTCTATTCATCAAACACCTTAGTTTTTTATTAAGTTGTGTAGTTCTTGGTTAGTTAGTTAGTATTAATGGTTCTCCCACAGGAGAGTTAGTATGGGTGCCAATCACGATGGTCTGGGTCGTGACACCAACTCAACTAAAGGGCCTCAATGTATAACATATGGTAATCCATAATTATGAAATATATTTTCAAAAAGGAGTAGGAAATCAATACTCAAGCACTTAGAACTTGAAGATACTACTCCTCTCAAAGATACTCAATTTATGGAGTTCATGCGGAATTATGGGCTTGACTAACTCGACTCAAGGATCTCAATGATAATGTAGACACATGAATATATTCTACTCATCTCAATCTCACTTACTTGAGTCTTGAAATTTTTTATAAGTTATTATAGAAGACTCCTCGGAAAGACTCAAAGGGACTTTCTCAAACATTACTCTTAATTCTTCCTTGAATTTGAATTATGAATTCAAGGGGTATGATTCATGTTATGAATGATCTATCGATTATTAATGAAGGTTTAATTAGTAGGGATTAAGAAGAGAATGAAAGCTCGACTCAAATAAACAAGTACAGAATGAGAACGGACAAGGAAAATAACCCATTTACTTGGGGGGCCTTATTGGGCACACTGCTGGCGCGCCGCCCCAGCCCCCATATAATGGGTGTCTGATTGGGTGCACTGCTCGCGCGCTGCCCCAGCCTCCATTTAATGGGGGTCATATTGGGCGCACTGATGGTGCGCCTCCCTAGCCCAAACCCAAAAACTTTTGAAATTTTCTTCTTCGATTTTTTGCCCTAATTCACCTTGAATCGATTGATTTCTTCCAAACTCTCTTACAATCGTATACCCAACATAAGTACATAAAAATATACTCAAAACAACCCTTAAACTATTAACATTAATCTAAAGAACTCCTCAAACCCATCCTAATTGAAGAACGGAAGCAACACTTCAAGAATTCTTATCAAGAACTTAAATTTCTCAATATTTATGGATAGATTCGCAAAAGAAACTCATGATTGGCGTGTGGGTGAACAAACCCAACACTATTAAAACTTGCATACCTCTTAAGATCGAATCCTTGGCAAAAACACCTCGAAGATTGCAAAAATCTTGATCGTTCTTCCTTTTCTCCTCTTTTCCTCTTATTGAACTCCTCTATAAACCCTAAGTGTGTTTAGGAATAACGAAAACTAATTCCAATCATTTTAGACCCCTAAAAGGTTAACAAAAATGAGCTAGTCTAGTTGGTAAGGAAAAGACAAAAATACCCCTCGTTAATTCGGGTAACTTTCCTTAACTGGACAGGCTGAACTCAAATGGGCATATCTCCCTTATCCAAAGTCAGGCTTTAGCAGACTTGGCGGCATTGGAAAGAGGACTCAAAGATATTTCATTTGATATCTTATGGGTCTCCTAACTAATCTTGTGCTAAAAGTTATGGTCATTTGAAGTTGACCCAAAACTTAAAAGAACTTAGGAATAACTTGAAGGAATTCTCTTTAGTTCTTTTTGGAACTCAAGGTGCTACATCTAGCGACCTTAAAACTTAAGAAAATTTTCAATTCATCGGTAGAATCTTACTCACAACGAAGAATGGGTTGAGTCTTAGCTCAATTTTTTTGGGGGTTTACATCTTTCACAAAGGGTCATCGCTTTCACAACCTTCGTGATAGAGAGAGTATGCTCACATCCGTGAAGGGATAGGTAGTCTGACAAACACATTTGCGATGAACTATTTATGATCACGACCTTCGCGGTAGTGAAGATTGGTTCACGAAAGCGAAGGTCATATTTTTTGGGGTTCACTTTGGCGAATCAGAGGTTGATTTTGTGACATCATACCCTTTTTGGCCTGTAAGTTCGGGTTTTACCCCCATTTTTCCCCATTTTAAATTTTAGAGAACCCCTGGAGATGATTTTGAAGTGATATTTTTGTGCTAAATCGTTAGGGTAAGCCTTTGTGACTATAAAACTTCAATTCCCCTTTTATCATTTATAAAGTTTAACATCAAAACATGGGCTTTTGATTGACCAATGATATGGTTTTACAAGAACTCGAGTTTTAAAATAAAATGGTTATTGTGAACTGATTTTAAATCATTTTTCAAAATAGTTTTCCCCAATTAGTTCCAAATTCATTCGGTAACATTTTCAAGGAAATATTTTTTGATTCAAACCTCAATTTTGGAATTGCAGTTTTGAGTGGCTTTGATCCATTTTTGAAAATGTATAATTTGGGTGTTGTTATTTGTAGAATCTTATTGTGATTACTTGATTGAACTATATTGTGTGGGTTTTTTGATTGTTCAGAAAAGGAAGACTCAAGTCTTGGACTGACTTTTGATTGAATTGAGGCAAGTGATATTCTAAACCCTATAAAGCTTGTAGAATCTTGTATTTCTGTTAATTGTCTATTGATTGATGAAACACCATGATGGCATTATTGTGGACTTGAATTACTTGAATTGTTGTCTCTTTCTTATGGTGTAAAATTACTTATTTGCATCGATTGTTGTGCACCGTGATTAGACATGTGATGAATATGTCGAAGGAAAATGGTTTCGACAAGTGATATTATATAAATCCAAAGGAAAATGGTTCCGACTAGTGATTTATACCGAAGGAAAATAGTTCTGGCTAGTGATATTGTGCCAAAGGGAAATGGTTTACTTGACACTTGTTGGTTGTTGAACTTTGACCATTAAACTGTGGATGTTTAGCTTTGTGAACTGTGAATTGTAAAATTGTTAGGTTTGACTAATTTCTATGCAGGTTGTAGTTTAAGGAGGTTCGGTTGGGATCAAAGTAATACTCATATTTTAGCTTAGTTTTGTTTTGTTTAGTAGGTTACTTTTTGAGTACCGTGTTGTTTGGTACACACTCCTTGCTTCTGCACTTGTGTAGGTTCCCAATCCAGATCCGTGTGATTGCTCTTCTTCTATTTTTGAGGGTTTTGAAAGACTTTGAGAGGCAACTGCTTGTCATCCCAACGAACCCTCTTGTTCCATATTTTTTGCTTTGTTCTATTCTAGATACAATAACATTGAGACTTGTACTTCCAGATTTCGGGATACATTAGAATGACTATGTTTTCCGCTATTATGTTAATCTTGTTTTACTTTCCACATTTCTTTCATATTTTTTGAATTTGAGGCCGACTTGACTTGGTGGAAGTAGATTTGTATCATCACGTCCAGTTTTGGATCATGAAATTTATGGTCACTATTATTGGAACATTAAAATGAGGATTATCCTTAATCAAAGAGGTCTTCATCCTATTTAATTCTTTCCATGATAAATAGATATGGGGCCTTCAGCCATGTTGAACCTCAAAGACAGACATCAAACATTAGAATAAAAATATATATAAACAAATTCTTAGTTAAAATCTAACTTTATTGTTTATTGATGTACACATAGTTACAAGTTAGATTTGACAAAAATATATAGTAAGGAAAGACCATATTCTAAGGGTGTGTTTTTGTAACACCCCGCTATTTGAAGGAGCTAGAATTAGAAAGAGCCATTTTTGTAAAAAATAAAAATCTGAAATTTGGCAAGATATGTCAAGTATGAGTTTTGGGACAACTTCAAATGACCATAACTTTTACTTTAGGATGCTTTAGGTGGTATAAAGGATATAAAATGAAAGGTCTTTGAATTATCTTTCCAACGCCACCGAGTTTGCTAATTTTATAGTTCATATGATAGAGATACGCCCGTTTGAAGTCGGGCAGTCTGGATAAGGAAAGTCACCCGGATTTAAGAGGGGTATTTTGGTCTTTTCCTTTCCCAATTATATTATTTCCTTTTTATAAATTAATCAGGGGTCTAAACTGAATTTATTCAGTTTACGCACTCAAATTTCACGATAGGGTTTTTAGAGAAAGAACTCAATAGGATAAAGGAGAAGAAAAGGTCAAGATTTGTCAAGTTCTTGAAGGTTTCGCTGCGGATTTTGCCAAGAGTTGATCCCTAAGAGGTATTTGAGTTCACATAGTGTTGGGTTCGTTCACCCACGCACCAATCATGTTAATTTCATCATATGTTCGTCCTAAAAAGTTGAGGATTTGATGTTCTTGAATTGTGTTCTTGTAATTGTCTTCATTCTTGATATTGGATGGAATTAATGAGTTTCTTGAGATAGTCTTATCAATTTTAAGAGTTATTTTGAGTTAGATTCTTAGGTACATGTATTGGCTAACTGAATCTAAAGAGAAATTAAGAAAAATAATCGAATTTAGTTGAATTAAGAATAGAAAACGAGTTGAAAAAATCGTCGGGGTTGCTTGGGGGAGGTCTGGCGCGGTGCGCCCCAGATGCACTAGAGGGTCTGGGGAGGCACGCTAGTAGTGCACAATTGAGTCTCTAAACATTATGGTCTGGCTCCCCGTGCTAGCAGTGTGCTGGGGTCGCCTGCCCCACCTGATTTCCATCGTTTAGCCTGTCTGAGTCCTTTTAAAGTGTACTAACACTTCCTATCGATTCTAACTACTATAAATGACTTTTAAACATCTAGAAATCATCCGTACACATGAATCATAATCTTGAATCCACAAATTCAAATTCAAGGAAAGTTAGGAGCCAAGTCTAGAGAGTTCTTAGAGTCATTTAAAAAGTCTTTTACAAATGTTTTTAAACTTGTTTTAAAACTTGAGCAATGAGTTGAGTAAGAGTAAGAGCGAAGATCATTTTCTTTAAAAGATTATATGGAAACTATGTAATCCCAAAGAGTAATTTTTTCATATTTAAACAAGAGGAGAAACACCAATTTCCAGGAGAGATTTTGAGCTAGTTTTTGAGTAATAATCTCAAACCACAGAGAAAGAGTTATGGTTTTAAACGTATAAGTTGAGTATATTTTGGGAGTAGTATTGAGCACCTATATTTTGGGGATGAGTTCATAATAACTCAAGTCTCCATAAACCATGTAGCCAACGTGGGTAGAAAGGATCATACATATTAGATGACTCATTAATTCTTTTAAGCATAGCTTAGTGGATCCACTTAGTTGAGGCGTTTTATATCCCAAAAGTTATATGACAGTTGTGGCAGCATGGGTGAGACGTTGTATCATCACGTAGCTCATAGTAATGGTTGTCGGTTAAAGAATCTCCCAAATAGAGTTTATTTTTGTATTCTTATGTACAACTGAGATACAATTGTATTTTCCAATACTTTTAGATGTTATCTACTATTTTAAATGCTTTATATAAATTGTATCTTCACTGTTTTTTATTTCTGCGTTTAGTTGAATTTCCATGAGTTGAGTAAAGCTGAGGTAAGAGTTTCTTTCAGATTCCAGTTCAAGCTTATGTGTTGTTTATATTTCCCTATCATGCTCGTACATTCAATGTACTGACTCAATTTTGCATGCATCATTTTATGATGAAGATACAGGTAACCATGATCAACATCCAGTGCTTCGTTGATCCATTTGAGCATTTTAGAGTCACTTGGTGAGCCTCCTTGCTTTACGGAGGATCCCATTTTATATTGTGTTAGTATTCAGCTGTTAGGATGATCGGGGTTCCCTCATAGTATTAGAGGCTTCATAGACAGATAGCTATAGTTCTTTAGTCTTTGAACTTCAATTATTTTGTTATAAGACTTGAGTGCCACTTTGTCTAGTTGAATGTTTATTTCTAAAACATTCTAAGTTATTTTGAGACACTTGAGTAAAGTTGCATTTGATTTCTTTTATTAATGCTTAAAGTCTTCCACTACGAGTCTAGCCAAGTCCAGGGTTCACTTGGGGCCAACAATTGTTCTCGAGTGCCAAGCCCACCTAGGGTGTAGGCTCGCGGCGTTACAAAATTGGTGTCAGAGCACAGATTTCAAGAGTCCTAAGTAGTCTATGAAGTCATATTTGTAGAGTCCTAGTTATCGGTGTGAAGCATGCCACATCTATAATTAGGAGATTGCAACATTTAGGAAAAATCTCACTTCTTTCATACTTATTTCGTGCGATAGAGTTTATCTCAAAATATTTCTTTCTAATTCGTGCTTGCACGTATCTTTTAGATCATGCCTCCATGAATATCTATGAAGGGTCATCCTGCTAGGAGGAATGTCGATGAACAAGAGGTACCCAATGCACCTGAAGTGCAACCCCAAGGAGGGGTCACCAATATCAAGTTACGGGAAGCTATTCGGATGTTGAGTCAAGCTGTGATCAATCAAGTTCGGTAGAGAGAGAATCAATAGGAAGTGACTGATACTTCTAGGATCTGTGAGTTCTTAAGGATGAATCCTCTAAGTTTCACTGGTTCAAGGGTCATTGAGGGTCCCGAAAACATTGTTGAAGATCTTCAGAAGGTTTTCGAGATTATGCATGTTGCTGATACTGAGAGGGTGGAACTAGCTTTATACCAATTGAAGGGTGTCACTATAATCTGGTTTGATCAATGGAAGAAGAGTAGAGTTGAGGGTGCACCACTAGTGAGTTGGGCTATTTTTGAGGAAGACTTCTTGGGGCGTTTCTTTCCCCGTGAACTGAAAGAAGCAAAGGTACAAGAATTCCTTACTATTCAGCAGGAATCTATGAGCGTGTACGAGTACAACCTTAAGTTCACCCAACTTTCCCGTTATGCTTCAGAGATGGTTATTGATTTGGGGAGTAGGTTGAGTATGTTTGTTGCTGGGTTGTCTCATCTGTCAAGTAAGGAAGGTAAGACAACTATGCTAATAGGTGATATGGGTATAGCAAGGTTGATGATCCTTGTGCAGTAGGTCGATGAGGATAAGTTGAGAGATAGAGAGGAGTTTAGAAACAAAAGGTGAAGACATTAGGGAATGAGTTCGAATAGTAGAAGTGTAATGCCAACCAATCATCTTTACAACATAAGAAAAATAGACCTGCTCCATCATCTTTTAGTGCACCTACACCAAGGAACAAAGGTGAATTCAATAATTAGAATTCACAGAATTTCAGAGCTAGACCTGCTCCATCATCTCCAGCTAGTGTGGCACAGGGAGGTAATTGGGGTCCTACATGTGTTAAGTGTGGTAGGAACCACCCAGGAATGTGTCACTATGACTCCACTGGTTGTTTCATGTGTGGTCAAGAGGGTCACTTCATGAAAGAGTGTCCTAAGAACAAGCAGGGCAGTGGATATAGGGGTAATAGAGCCCAATCTTCTCCAATTGCTCTAGCAGACAGAGCTGCACCTAGAGGATCTACTTCAGGGATAGGTGGAGGAGTGAACCATCTATATGCTATCACTAGTCTCCTAGAGCAAGAGAATTCTCCAGATGTTGTCACTGGTATGATCAAAGTATTTACTTTTGAGTCTATCTTGTGTGACTCCTTCTGTTGCTATGATTTTTAATATAGTTCCAGAGTAACTTCTTGAGCCCCTCGTGTTTCTACACATATTGGTGAGTTTATTATAGCTGAGAGAGTTTATCGTAATTGTACCATTTCCGTCAATCACAAGAATACCATGGCTGACTTAGTTGAGTTAGATATGGTAGATTTTGATGTCATTCTAGGTATGGACTGACTTTATGCCTGTAATGCCTTAGTCGATTGTAGAACTCGAGTTGTTAAGTTCTAGTTTCCTAATGAGATAGCTTTTGAGTGGAGGAGTAGTTCAACAGTGCCTAAGGGTCATTTTATTTCGTACCTTAAGGCGAGAAATTTAATTTCCAAGGGTTGTGTATATCACTTAGTACAACTTAATGACTCTAGTGTTGAGACACATCATATTCAGTTAGTTTCTATTATGAGTGAGTTTCCAAAGTTCTTTCTTAACGATCTTCTCGGAGTCCATCCTAAGAGAGAAATAGACTTTGGTATAGATATTCTTCCCAATACTCATCCTATATCTATTCTGCCATATAGAATGGCTCCAGCTGAGTTAAAAGAGTTAAAAGAGCAATTCAAAGATCTTCTTGAGAAAGTTTTTATTCGACCAAGTGTCTCACCTAGGGGTGCTCCGGTTTTATTTGTGAGGAAGAAAGATGGTTCTCTTAAAATGTTCATAGATTACCATCATTTGAACAAGGTTACTATCAACAATAAGTATTCTCTTCCGAGAATCGATGATATTTTTTATCAAATTCAGGGTGGCACTTGTTTTTCTAAGATAGACCTCAGATCAGGCTATCATCATTTGAGAGTAAGAGAAAGTTATATCCCTAAGACAACTTTCAGGACCCATTATGGTCGTTATGAGTTCCTAGTTATGTCATTTTGTTTAACTAATGCTCCTGCAGCGTTCATAGACCTGATGAATAGAGTATTTAAGACTTCTTTAGATATGTTTTTTATCGTATTCATTGATGATATTCTAAACTATTCGAGGAATGAGGAGGATCATGCTAGTCATCTCAGAGTAGTTCTCCAAACTCTAAAGGATAGAGAGTTGTATGCTAAGTTCTGTAAGTGTGAGTTTTGACTTGAGTCTATGGCATTCTTAGGTCACATTGTGTTCAGCGATGGAATTCGAGTTGAGCCTCAGAAGATAGAGGGAGTGCAAAATTGGCCTAGATGTACATCTCCAACTGATATTAAGAGTTTCTTGAGGTTGGCTAGATATTATAAAATGTTCATCGATGGGTTCTCATATATTTCATCCCCTTTGACTAAGTTGACTCAGAAAAAAGTGAAGTTCCAATGGTCTGAAGCTTGTGAGAAAAGCTTTCAGGAATTGAAAACTAGATTTACTACTGCCCTAGTATTGACCTTACCAGAATGTACACAGGGCTTTGTGGTATATTGTGATGCATCCAAAGTTGAACTGTGTTGTGTGTTAATGCAAAATGTCATAGTTATAGCTTATGATTACAGACAACTTAAGGTTCACGAGAAGAATTACCCAACCCATGATGTAGAGTTGGCCGTTGTAGTGTTTTCTTTTAAGATCTGGCGTCACTATCTTTATGGTGTTCATGTGGATGTGTTCACCGATCACAAGAGTCTTCAATATGCCTTTAGTCAAAAAGATCTACATCTCAGACAAAGGAGGTGGTTGGAGTTACTCAAGGATTATGACATGAGTATTCTATATAACCCAGGTAAGGCTAATGTGGTTGTTGATGCTTTGAGTAGGTTGTCTATGGGTAGTACCACCCATGTTGAGGAAGAAAAGAAAGAATTAGAAAAATATGTGCATAGACTTGCATGATTAGGAGCTTGATTAATGGATTACAACGAAGGAGGAGTGGTGGTGATGAATGGGGTTGAGTCTTCACTAGTGTTTGAACTAAAAGTGAAACAAGACCAAGATCATATTTTTCTTGAACTGAAGGCAACTGTTCATAAGCAAAAATTGATGGATTTCGAACAAGGGGGAGATGGTCTATTGAGGTATCAAGGTAGATTGTGTGTACCGAAGGTAGATGAACTCCAAGAGAGGATCATGGAGGAATCTCATAGATCCATATATTCTATCCATCCGGGTTCCCCAAAAATGTGTCGTGACTTGAGGGAGGTTTATTGGTGGAGTAGTATGAAGAAAGGCATTTGTAGAGTTTGTTGCTAAGTGCCCGAATTGTCAACAAGTTAAAGTAGAGAACCAATGGCCCGGTGGTATGGCTCAAAATATAGAGTTTCCGAAATGGAAGTGGGAGATGATCAATATGGACTTTATTACTAGTTTGTTGCAATCTCGCAGGCAACATGATTCTATTTGGGTGATTGTAAATCTAATGACAAAATCAACCCACTTTTTGCCGGTGCAGACTACTGATTCAGTAGAGGATTATGCCAAGTTGTATCTTCAAGAGGAATTTAGATTTCATGGAGTTCTGGTGTCCATTATTTCAGATAGAGGTGCACAATTTAATGCACAATTTTGGAAGTCACTCTAGAAAGGTTTGGGTTCGAAGGTGAACTTGAGTATTGTTGTTCATCCTCGGACTGATGGTCAAGTAGAACATACCATTCAGACTTTACAAGATATGTTGAGGGCTTGTGTGATTGATTTCAAAGGAAATTGGGATGATCACCTACCTCTCATAGAGTTTGCTTACAACAATAGTTATCACTCTAGCATCCAAATGGCTCCGTAAGAAGCTCTTTATGGGAGAAGATGCAGATCTCTTATTGGATGGTTTAAGGTTGGTGAAGCTGGGTTGATAGGACTAGACTTAGTTCATCAAGTTATTGAGAAAGTGAAGGTTATTTAAGAGAGATTGAAAACAACATAGAGTCATCAGAAATATTATACATGTGTTAGGAGAAGAGACTTAGAGTTTGAAGTAGATGATTGAGTTTACTTGAAAGTTTCACCCATGAAGTGTGTTATGAGATTTGGTAAGAAGGGTAAGCTTAGTCCTCGATAAATTGGTCTTTACCGGATATGCAAGAGGATCGGTAACGTAGCTTATGAGTTAGAACTACCCTAAGAGTTAGCAGCAGTTCATCTGGTATTTCATATTTCCATGTTGAAAAAGTGTATGAGCGATCCTTCCTTTATCATACGTACTGAAGATATTGGTATTATGGATAGCTTATCTTATGAGGAGGTTCCTGTTCAGATTCTGGATAGCCAGATTCGCAAGTTGAGAATGGAGGAAGTAGCATCAGTCAAGGTTCTTTGGAGAAATCAATTTGTTGAGGAAGCCACTTGGGAAGCTGAGGAGGATATGAAGAAGAGATACCCACATCTCTTCAAATCTGGAGAAATTCCAAATTAATGTACTAATCATTTTCTTGGCATTTGTTTCAAGTTTGCATATTGTATTTATATTTTGCTTGTTGGGTGTTTGAGCTGAATGTTAGATGTTACACCCCTAGCCAACTAAGAGTAATATCCTTTGAGGATGAATGTTCTCAAGGCGGAGATATTGTAACACCCCACTATTTGAAAGAGCTAGAATTAGAAAGAACCATTTTTGGAAATAATGAAAATCTTAAATTTGGCAAGTTATGTTAAGTATGAGTTTTGGGCCAGCTTCAAACGACCATAACTTTTAGTACAAGATGACTTAGGTGGGGTACAAGATATCAAATGAAAGGCCTTTGAAGTATTTTTCCAATGCCACCAAGTTTGCTAATTTTCGAGTTCGTATGAGGGAGATATGCCCGTTTGAAGTCTGGCTGTCTGGATAAGGAAAGTCACCCGGATTTAAGAAGGGTAATTTGGTATTTTCCTAACCCAATGAACATCTTTCGTTTTTAGTAATTAATTAGAGATCTAAAATGAATTAGTTCAGTTTACACACTCAAATTTCACGCTAGTTTTTTTTAGAGAAAGAACTCAAGAGGAGAAAGGAGGAGAAATGGTCAAGATTTCATCAAGTTCTTGAAGGTTTCGTTGCGGAATTCACCAAGGATTGATCCCTAAGAGGTATGTCAATTCACATAGAGTTGGGTGCGTTCACCCATATTCCAATCATGCTAATTTCAGCATATTTTCATCCTACAAAGTTGAGGATTTGATGTTCTTGAATTGTGTTCTTGAAATTGCCTTCATTCTTGATATTGGATGGAATTGATGAGTTTCAGGAGATAGTCTTATCGATTTTAAGAGTTGTTTTGAGTTAGATTCTTAGGTACATTTATTGGGTTACCGAATCTAAAGATAAATTGAGAAAGATAATCAAATTTAATCGAATTAAGATCAGAAAACGAGTTATAAATTCATCGGGGTTGCCTGGGAAGGTCTGGCGCGGCGTGCCCCAGATGTGCCAGAAGGGATGGGGTGGCGCTCCAGCTGTGTGCCAAGATTGAGTCTCTAAACTTTAGGGGATGGCGCCCCACGCCAACAGTGCGCTAGGGTCGTCTACCCCTACCTGTTTTCCGTCGTTTAACCCGTCTGAGTCCTTCTAAAGTGTACTAACACTTCCTATAGATTCTAACTAGTCTAAATGACTTCTAAACATCTAGAAATCATCCGTAAACATGAATCATAACATTGAATCCATAAATTCAAATTCAAGGAAAGTTAAGAGCCAAGTCTAGAGAGTTCTTAGAGTCATTTCAAAAGTCTTTTACAAATGTTTTTAAATTTGTTTTGAGATTTGAGCATTGAGTTGAATAAGAGTAAGAGCGAAGTTCATTTAATTTTTTTTTTATATGGGAACTAAGTATTCCCAAAGAGTAAATGTTTTCACATTTAAACAAGAGAAGAAACATTGATTTCCAAGAGAGATTTTGAGTAAGAGTTATGTTATTAAACATATGAGCTGAGTATATTTTGGGAGTAGTATTGAGCACCGATATGGGGATGAGTTCATAATAACTCAAGTCTCCATAAACCATGTTGCCAATGTGGGTAGAAATGATCATACTTTTTAGATGACTTCTTAATGCTTTTAAGCATAGCTTTCTACATCCACTTAGTTGAGGTGTTCAATATCCCGACAAGTTATAGGACAGTTCTGGCAATGTGGGCGAGACAGTGTATCATCACATAGCTCATAGTAACGGTCGTCGTTTAGAGAATCTCCCAAACAAAGTTTATTTTTGTATTCTCATGTACAACTGATATATTATTTTATTTTCTAATACTTTGACATGTTTTCTAGTGTTTTAAATGCTTTATATAAACAACATTTTTACTATTGTTTATTTCTGCACTTAGTTGAATTTCCATGAGTTGAGTAAAGTTGAGGTAAGAGTTTCTTTCAGATTCCAGTCCAAGCTTATGTGTTTTTTAGATTTCCCCTCTCATGCTCGTACATTCAATGTACTGACACCATTTGGGCTGCATCATTTTATGATGCAGATACAGGTAACCAGGATTAGCATTCAGTGCTTCATTGATCCAATTGATCATTTCAGAGTCAGTTGGTGAGCGTCTTTGCTATTCGAGGATCCCTTTTTATATTGTTTTAGTATTTCAGTTCTTAGGATGATCGTGGGTCTTGTCCTGACATCCCTCATAGTATTAGAGGCTTGATAGACAGATAGATATACTTCTTTAGTCTTTGCATTTCAATTGTTTTGTTATAAGACTTGAATGCCACTTTGGCTACTTGAATGTTTATTTCTAAAACATTCGAAGTTATTTTGAGACAGTTGAGTAAATTTGCATTTGATTTCTTTTATTTATGCTTAAAGTCTTCAGTTGAGAGTCTAGCTAGGCTAAGGGTTCACTTGGGGCC
This sequence comes from Solanum chiquidenum, assembly GCA_029582725.1. Lineage (NCBI taxonomy): Eukaryota > Viridiplantae > Streptophyta > Magnoliopsida > Solanales > Solanaceae > Solanum > Solanum chiquidenum. Next base: position 46,970 of record JAJOOS010080508.1, on the reverse strand, counting down.
AACAATGGTTCTCGAGTGCCAGTCCCACCTAGGGTGTAGGCTCTGGGCGTGACAGTTATTAGAAAATATGTAGATTTCTTACCATTAATTTTGATCTTGTGTGCCGTAGATATGCAAATATATATTCTCCTAAAATTATTTATGCATAATCTAGACAAATAGTACAATGAGAGATGGGATGGAGTATGTTGGAGCTTGGAGGGTGAGAGGAGAAATTCAATACGGATTTCCACTTGAAGAACATGTTTTCCCTATTTACATTAAGGAATTCATTTCCTCAACATTTTTGGAACTTAATTTCCTAGAGAAAATATTTTCCTATCAAAATGCCATTGACAACATGAAGTTTCTTTTGGAAATAATATTCTAAAATAGAATTGTAGTGCTTCAATTTTCTTTAATAATCTTTACAAAATGTCAAAGTTCATTCCATAGAGGCATCCAGTGCATGCACAAAATCACTAACTTTATGTCACTATTTTTTTTGTCACAATTACAGAAACAATTCATTATTCTGAATACTAACGATAAAGGCACAAATACCGTAAATTATAACCGAAATACCAGAGACACGTCTAAACTTTGTTAGTGTTCGATTACCCCTCTACCCCCCCCCCCCCAAACTAATTTAAAATGGAATAAATGCACCACAAACGTTGACATGGCTTAGAGAGTTTGCAGAATCTCTTGAAGGCAAGTGATGAGTGCACAAATTGGACATATGTCATTTTATGGTTCGTAACTTTATAATTAGTTAGTGCAAATATTTATTGATTTTAAAACTTATATATGTTAAAAAAAATTATTTCTTTCTTTGTAAAATATTTATCTTAATTTCTCTCTCACTTTAAACTTTTTTTAATTAAGTAATTATCTTTTCACTTTTAATTATTTTCAAAAAATTATGTGTATTATTTAAAAATAATAATTTTAAAGTGTCCTTTAAATGCAACGTTTTAATTTTTTTATGATTTATGTGATTTTTTTCACAGAAAGAAATTTAAATTCAAAACTTCAAATAAAATTTAAATTCAAATGGAGTAGAAAATCAAGAGATTTTAATCTCTATAAACCAAAAAAAAAAACATTGGTTCTAGTTAGCGATGAAGCTTTTATAATCTTTTAATCAGTTAGCCTTAATAATCCTAACGAAGTTTTATATTCTTCGAACCAAGTGCACATTCAAAAATGTCTGGTGAAGTTTTTATATTCTTCAAACCAAAGGAGTAGAAAATCACAAGATTTTAGTCTCCATAAATCATACAAAATCAAATTTTACATGGAGTGTAAAACTATAAAAAAAAATAGTCTTAAAATAGAATAAAAATAAATTCTGAGATCATTGCAAAATGAACATCTATCCTAACCTTGATGAAATAAATCTCATAACTTATTAAGGTGAAAAAGAAATAAACATGGAAAATAAATATATAACTCAATTTTTACACCCATTGAATCATATATATTTATCTGACAGTAATGATGATCTCATGCAAGTCACTTTTCTTGTGGTCAATCGTCAATTGGGTATTTATCCACGATCGATTTCTTTGGATTAAAATCATAGAAATATGCTTAAAGTATTGGATGTAACACACACAAAAGCATTTCTCTACCCAATTTTACCACAACGGAGAATAAAACTATTAAGCCAATAACAAATTATTTAACTTAATCATCTTTAATTTGATCAAGGTTATAGTCAGAAACAATAAGAAACTAATATGTAGCATCAAGTCTAAGATTCCTTCATCATGTACTTACTTGGACATACTAGAATCATATAAATACCACAACAACGACGTTTACGATAGGTTGTGCCCCAATCCAAAAATATCTCCAGAACAAATTATAAGAAAACAAACTCCTATTTCCATCAATAAAAAGAAAAAAAAGATCCAACAATATAATAATTTCCTTAAAATTGTAGTTCAACCAATATTACTAAGATACTTAGAACAATAACTTTGAAGAACATGGTAAGAAACAACAAAGTTTAAAGAATACTATTATAACTAGAAACTTAAAACTAGCAAAGAAATAGAATAAAAAACATTTTAGAAATAATATAAAAAATATATTTTCTCAAGGAAGAAAATCGAGCCCGCATAGTGTGTCCTTTAGGAAATTATTCTCCTCAAGTACCCGAGTCAGGTTAATAAATTATATCCTCCCATAAAACAACGATCTTACTCACCGGTGTATTGGTACCTAAAATGATGGTGTCAGTGAACCACTCAACAATAGTAAAGTATACTTATAATACTAGTACTAGATTTATTAAAAGAAGAAGAAGTCCAAAAATTCATTGTTGAAAAATAAGAGGAAACCCTTCTATTAATAGAAAACAAAGAGTAGTGTGAACAAGTAGTTATTGTGTCTTATCGGAAAGGTCACAACTCTTTACCAAAAGTCAAAAGTCATAACCCTTCATAAAAGTCAAAACCTTACAAAAAAGTCACAACTTTTCATAAAAGTTACAACTTTTTATAAAAGTCACAACTTTTCATAAAAGTCACAACTTTTCATAAAAGTCACAACTTTTCATAAAAGTCACAAATTTTCATAAAAGTCACAACTGTTTAGAAATATCACAACACTTCATAAAAGTCATAACTCTTCGTAAAAGTCACAATTCTTCATAAAAGTGGCAACTCTTTATAAAAGTCATAACTCTTCATTTTTCATTTACACCTTTTTAAACCCAACAATCACAAAAGTAGTTCCTTGCTATATATGAAAATATATATACTTGTCTCCTTCCCTATATATAGACCCCAAACCTGTCTTCTTCTCCCATAGGTTTATTTGTGACTGATTTAAGATTTTAGATTAGAAAAAATAAAGAGAAAAAGATGAGTGGAACAGATGGTTGCCTTGTCAAGTGTTCTTCAGTCCCTTGTGCAACTCCAGAAAATGATAATAGGGACACTTCCCCCACTATTGTTCTGGATCAGTGAGTATTCTTTTACAATTTTTATTCATTTTTCTTGGAATGTTTCATATAAGTTATAAGCTTATTATCTTGACCTATCCTCATGAGTCAATTTTTATAAATGAAATCATCAATTTCGATTTACTCAATGTTGAGCGCTCTATTATATTTTGTGCCCTCCAAATGTCATGGGGTGTAATGTGTTAGAATGAGATAATTTTTCTCCAATGGAATTTTTCAAGTGATTGTTTAAATTATGTCTTTGGTTAGCCAAGTGGACGAAATTTATCTACAAAAAAAATATTCATCTACTTACTTTTGGAGAAGAATTTAACCATTGAGATAAAGGGGGGACAAAATTTATAGAGTGGGCATAGAAAAGATCAGTCGGTGCAAACTATTGCGTTCTTATAGAATCCTTCCCTAATAAACTAGCTAGCTTTTGAGATCAATTAAATCTCTCTCAAGATTAGTTCAAGTTTCTTACAATTTTTTGAAATGTTCAATTCTTTGTTGGAATACTAATTTTGGTATTTCATTTTTTTTTGTGATTGTAAAGTGGTGATCCAACAATGTATGAGTCATATTGGATAAAAATGGGGAACAAGTGTGACATAACATTCAGTGGTGATGATTCATTGAGTTATTTTGCTAATGGTAAGAGCTTGTGTTGGTTCTTGGAGTCAAAACTAGAGGAACAAATTAAGAGGCTGCACAATGTAGTTGGAAATGCAATTGTGGATGATCATTATATTATTGTTGGCACTGGATCAAGCCAGCTTGTGCAGGCTTCCCTTTATGCTCTTTCTTCATCTCAACAACTTGAACCAATCAGTGTAGTTTCAGCTACACCTTTTTATTCGGTACACGTTTATACGATATATTTTTAATTTAAATTGTGAATGATATGCTATGGTCAATATAATTAGCAGTCTGAAGTTATGGTTCTTGGTACATGTTAGATTCATTAAATGTAACATTCTTTTTTCCTTTGCTGGATTTTGAATTTGAAATTTCAAGATTCACAATCAACTTCGGTAATCACTAGGTCAATCCCTTAAATACAACATGAATCATAATTCTTGGAACACGTCATGTGACTTAATAAATCAAATTTAAAAGAGGCATTTTTGGATCAATTATTAGTAATTTTTTTCTTTGTGCAGGCATATCCTGATATGACTGATTTTGTGAGATCAGGACTACACAAATGGGCAGGAGATGCAAAAACTTTTGAAAAAGATGGACCTTATATTGAGTTGATTACATCTCCAAATAATCCTGATGGGATTATTAGAGAGCCTGTAGTTAGTGGAGATCTAGGAAAATTAATCTACGATTTAGCTTATTATTGGCCACAATATACTGCTATTACCTCACCTGCCAACCATGATGTTATGCTCTTTACTATTTCCAAATGCACTGGCCATGCTGGTTCCAGAATTGGGTAAGTTTTTCAAATATTAATTACAACTGAGATCACAATTACAAAATTAGAAAATATTTCAATTTATCACTTATTATAATTTGATTTGCATGTAGTTGGGCACTTGTTAAGGACAAAGAGGTGGCAAGGAAGATGACAAAGTTCATGGAGATTTGTACAATCGGTGTATCAAAAGAAGCTCAACTTAGAGCTGCTAAGATTCTTGAAGTGGTCTCTAATAGTTGTTTGGATTTCACATTGGAAAATTTCTTTGAATATAGTCAGTCTCTTATGACTGATAGATGGCAGAGGTTAAGACAAGTTGTTATGGACAATGACCTTTTTATCCTCCAAAATTACCCTCCTAAGTATTGCCTCTTCACAAAAGACTTGTGTGAATCACATCCTGGTAATCACAAAAATATTACAATGTAACAGTTTCTTTTTAGTTTATTTAAAAAATAATGCAACCTCATATACTTGAAATTTCTTTAATTTTTCAACTTTATTATCGACATATATATTTGAAAAAGTTTTTTTTCTTTTGAAATTAAAATTCATATTTTTTTTGAGTTAGCTTTTGCATGGCTACTTTGCAAAGGAGGTGAAGAGGAGGATTGTGAAAAGCTTCTTAAAGAACACAAGATTCTTACAAGGAGTGGAAGAAGATTTGGAAGTGATTCAAGGAATGTTAGGATAAGTATGTTGAGTAGATATGAAGACTTCAACATTTTTCTGCAGAGGTTTATGGCTATTCAAGGATCTACAAATAGAAAATAAGACATTTATGCATAAAATATTACTTAGAGACATTACATTGTCATTTTCTTTTTGCAGCAATGAAACTTTGATTTTGGATGTGTTGAAGAGTAGAATAATTTGTTTTGATTTTTGTGATATTAGATGAGAAATGTCGAATCTTCAATCAACTTAAGTATGTGTTGAAGTATGTTATATTTGAATTTTTTTTTAGAATTATATTACTATCAAATATGAAGTAACAATACATACTCAACATAATATTTTGATAATTAAGTAATGTAACTAATTAAAGATTACATTTATTTAATCAAATATTTAAGAATCAAAGTTAAAATTAATTTATTTATAGAAGAAAAGGAAAAACAAAAACCATTGGTGTGAACAAATGAAAGAGAGATAGAAACCCCACTCTTTCATAACAACATTACAAACAATGCTTTTATAGATATCTAAAGATATTTCTAGACTAATACCTTATAAATGATTTCACACACAATATGACCATAATAACCAAAAAAACTAAAGGCATGCATAGACAGGCTAAGGTGTAACAATGTGAATAAGGTTACCACATAAGGCTATAGTTAATACTCATATCAATAGATAATCAAGTTACACAACACAATAAATCTAGCCAATGCAATGCAATAAGATGATGAAATTATGTGGTTGAATCAAGTTCGTCGCGCAACCTATTGTATACACCTTGCCAAGCTTTAACTCCCAGAAAACGACCCATGGGGAGACTGGCAGTCCATATAACAATCTCAAAATATCAATATCTGATCAACTTGTCACCTAGCTCGTGGTCAATGATAAATGTAAGGTGTCTCATTTTCTTTCTAAAATAAATAGGCTTTCTCCACTTTCTCATATTTTCATGAACAATGATATATCAAATGAGTATGAATGCATCACAACACATACAACATAAATGCATAATGAATTAATCAAGGATTTTGAATCTCTAACCAAATGCTTGGAATTAAAAATGTTGACCAAAGTCAACTTTACTAATAATTATCAACTCAAAAGGGTCAAAATCACCAAAAACACATTTGATTGCATCGTAGACCACACCAACCATTCCCACAACACAAACTAAGCATGATAACGCTATGAGGAAGGGAAAAATGGTCATTTCCTAATTAAAACATAAGAAATAAGACATTACATGAGCCTATAGCCATTTTGGATAGGCAGGTCCAAAAGATTAGGAACAAAAAAATTGATTTAGTGAAGGTGCAGTGGAAGCACTATTTAGCTGGTGAGGCGACTTGGGAATCAAAGTCCGTTAAGCATGCTAGATATCCTTAATTTTTTACGGCTCCAAGTACTTTCTTTTGCTTTATGATCGAGGAAGAAAATGTTTTTTAGTTGTGGTTAATGTAATAACCCGGTTAGTCATTTTTAGAATTTTTTGTAAAATTCTTATTTTATCTCTCCCGATATCTGCCCTGAGTCTTTTCTGATTGAGTTTTGAAAGTTGGTTTCAAACTTTGACTGAAAGTTGTGAATATTATAAGTTTTTGGGTTTTTAAAGGGAAAATTGATTATAGTGATTCTTAGTGTATTTTGGAGTTTTGAGTGTCAGAATGAAATTTTGACAATTCCTTCAAACTCAAAATATGGAAATTGGTCTAAGAGACTTTTGGGTTTCATATTCAGAGTCTTTTTAAGGATTGAGGGTAGGAAATTTGTGAAATTTTAACCTTTGGATTGACTCTGGTCAACATTCGGGGTTCGGATATTCCGATCATAAATGTGAGAGTTCCATTGGATTCAAGGGATGATTTTAGGCCTACTTGAGGTCTTGGTTGCATTTTTAGAAGTTCCGAGCTTGATTTAACCTTTACAGATGTTATGTTCTATTTCTTGAGACTCTCACGAGTTTTAGGTCAAGGATACCTCAGATTCCTGTTTCGATGGTTCCATTGAGTTAGAATGCCGAGTTTAATTGAATTGCATATGTGATTTGTCTGTATGGGGTTCTAAGCGAATCCCAAGGGCCCTTTTGATGTTTTTTAGTTGGTTGAATTTTGCTAGTGTCTTCTAAGCCCTGCTTTCACAAAGGGTCATCGCTTTCACAACCTTCGTGATAGAGAGAGTTGGCTCGCATCTGCGAAGGATCATGTAGTCTGACCAACACATTTGCGATGACCTGTTTTTGATCGCGACCTTCGCGTTAGCGAAGAATGATTCGCGAAAGCGAAGTCCAAATTTTTTGGGGTTCACTCTTGTGAACCAGAGGTGGCTTTTGTGATATCAGACACCCTTTATGGCCAGTCATTTTGGTTATTTACCCCCATTTTGAATTTTGGAGAACCCTTTGAGGGGATTTTGAAGTTATTTCTTGTGCTAAATCATTAGGGTAAGCCTTTGTGACCCTAAAACTTCAATTCCCTTTTATCATTTATAAATTTTAAGATCAAAACTTGGTCTTTTGATTGACAAATTACAAGCTTTTATAAGAACTTGAGTTCTAAAGTAAAATGGTGATTGTGAACTGCTTTTAATTCCTTTTTTGAAATAGTTTTCACCAATGAGTTTCAAATTCATTGGGTTTCGATGTAAATATTATTCGATTCAAACTTCAATTTTGGAATTGGGGTTTTGAGTTGCTTTGACCCATTTTTAAACTGTATTATTTGGGTGTTATTATTTCTAAAATCTTATTGTGATTACTTTATTGAACTAGATTGTGTGGAATTGTACATTATTTAGAAGTGGAAGACTCAAGTCTTGGATTGACTTTTGATTGAATTGAGGTAAGTGATCTTCTAAGCCTTATAAAACTTGTAGAATCTTGTATTTCCGATCATTGTGTATTTATTGATGAAGAACCTTGATTGCATTGTTGTGGACTTGAGTTACTTGATTTGTTGTCTCTTTCTCATGGTGTAAAATTATTCATTTGCATCATTCTTTGTGCACCGTAATGAGACATGTGATAATTATACACGAAGGAAAATGGTTCTGACAAGTGATATTATGTAAAGCCAAAGAAAAATGGTTCCGACTAGTGATATTTACTGAAGGAAAATGGCTAGTGATGTTGTGCCTAAGAGAAATGGTTTACTGCATACTTGTTGGTTGTTGAACTTTAACTTTTAAATTGTGAATGTTAAACTTTGTGAATTATGTATTGTAAAACTGTTAGGTTTGACAAATTTCTGTGTAGGTTGTAGTTTCAGGAGGTTCGGTTGGGATGAAAGGAGTACTCGTATTCTAGCTTAGTTTTGGTTTGTTTAGTAGGTTATTTGCTGAATACTGTGTTCTTTTGTACTCACTCCTTGCTTTTTTACTTGTGTAGATTTCCAGCCTAGATCCGTGTGATTGCTCTTCTTCTATTTTTTAGGGTTTCGAAAGATTTGAGAGGCAACTGCTTGTCATCCCAAAGGACCTTCTTGCTCCTTATTTTGTACTTTATTCTATGATAGAGACAAAAACATTGAGACTTGTATTTCCAGGTTTTGGGTTTATATTAGAATGACTACGTTTTTTGTTCTTATGTTGTTCTTAATTTACATTCTGCATTTCTTTCATGTTGTTTAATATGAGGTCGACTTGACTTGGTGGGAATAGATTTGTGTCATCACATCCAATTTTGGATCATGAAATTTATGGTCTCTATTATTGGAACATGAAAATGAGGATTATCCTTAACTAAAAGGTCTCCGTCCTCTTTATTTCCTTCCATGCTGAATAGACATATGGCCTTGAGCCATGTTGAACCTGAAAGACAAACATCAAACATTAGAATGAAAATATATATAAACAATTCTTAGTTAAAATATTTCTTTATTGATCATTGATTTACACAAAGTTATAAATTAGATTTGACAAAAATATAGAAGAAGGAAGCCCCACATTCTAAGGGTGTGTTCTATATATGAAGGAAAACGTTTTTCCAGAAAATAAGTAGATTTCTTACCATAATTTTGATCTTGTGTACGGCTGATATGCGAAAATATTCTCCTACAATTATTTATACATAATCTATACAAATAGTACTATGAGAGATGGGATGGAGTACCTTAGAGGGGTAGGGTAAAAATGAGGTACGTTGGAGCTTTGAGGGTGAGAGGAGACAATCAATATGGAATGCCGCTTGTAGAACCTTTTTTCTCCTATTTACATTGTGGTAGTAATTTCCTCATCATTTTTGGTACTTAATTTCATATAAAAAATATTTTCCTATCAAAATGCCATTGACAACATGAAGTTTCTTTTGGAAATAATATTTTACAAAAGAATTGTAGTTGTCACGCCCCGAGCCTACACCCTGGACGTAGCCAGCACTCGAGAACCATTGATGGCCCTAAGCAAACCCTTGGCCTGGCTTAACTCTCAGCGGAAGACTTATTCTACATAAAATGTACTGAAATACAATTTTAATTGAACTGTCTCAATAGGTAAAACTCAGAATGTTTTAGAAATAAACATTTAACTAGCCAAGGTGGCAACTCAAGTCTCAACATGAACAACTGAAAATGAAAAGACTCATGAACTAGTGTCTATCTATCTATGAAGACTCTAATACTACGAGGTATGTCGGGACAAGACCCTCGATTATCCTAACAAAACTGAATAACAAAACATAATAAAGGGATACTCTGGAAGCAATAAGGCTCACCAAGTGACTCTGGAGCTCGACTTGATCAACGAAGCGCTGGATGCTGATCCTGGTTGCGTGTATCTGCATCATAAAAGATGCAGGCCAAATGCGTCAGTACATGGAATGTACGAGCATTTGAGGGGAAATCTAAAACAAGACATAAGCTTGCAATGGAATTGAAGAAACACTTACCTAATCTCACCTCAACTCAACTCATTTCAATATAAAGTAGTGATAAAGATGCAATATAAAGAAAAGCATTTTAAAAAAGTAGATAGAAACTCAATGTATTGAAAAATACAATAATAACTCAATTTTGTATATAAAAATACAAGTAACTCTGTGGGAGATTTTCTAATCGAAAACCATCACAATGAGTTATGTGATGATATTAGCCCATGCTGCCATAACTGTCCTATACTTTGTCAGATTATAGAACCTACTACAAAGTGGATCAACTAGTCTATGCTAAAACTCATTAAGGAATCATATAAAAAGTATGAACCTTTCTACCCATGTTGGCTACATGGTTTATGAGGTTTATGAACTCTCCCCCATATCGATGCTCAATACTACTCACAAAATATACTAGCTCATATGTTTTTAAAAAAACATAACTCTTTCTGTGGTTTGAGATTATTACTCAAAAATATTTATGTTAAAAGAGATGGTACTCAAAACTGCTCATGGAAACTCTTTTGGAAATCGGTGTTTCCTCTTTTCTTAAATGTGAAAACATTTACTCTTTGGAATAGTTAGTTGCCATATATCATTTTAAAGAAAATGTCTCAATTTTTCTCTTCCTCCAACTCAAATTCTCAATTCTTAAAACAAGTTTAAAAGATTGTAAAAGACTTTGATGAGTCCACAAATTGGACTCATTTAGGGCTTTATTTTGATAAGAATAGTGTCCTCGAATGCTTATTTTGTCTAAATATCTGATGATAACTCTTAAGTTTTAGGTATTTGAAGGTTTTGTGAAAGCATGGACACTTAGGAGCAAAAAGGGGAAAAAAGGCTGAAAAGAACAAAGAAGGTGAAGCCTGAGCATCGCCAAGCACACTTGGCGATTCGCCGAAGGGATTCATTCCTCCCTTTGTTCCAGTATTGGAAGCCCTAAAGGAGAAGGATCAAAAAGGTGATAAAAGGAGAAGTCGGCGCTTCGCTGAGTATTTCCGTGAAGCAATACTATACCGCCCAATGGTCCAGAACATGAAGATGCTGAAGGCAAGCATGAAACGGCGATGAAACAGAAGTAGGGCGAGTCGCCGAGTCATTCGGCGACGGCGACTAAATTCGCCAAAAGATCCACCAACGCTATTTTCTGAAGTCTATAAATACTAAACTTATTTATTAATTTTAAGAAGTTGAACATTTATTTTAATTTCCAGAATAGAATAGTATTTTTGGATATTTTCTCTCAAGTTTGGAGAGGGTTTTTGGGAGACTTGAAGAAAGAAGGATTTCATCTTCCCCAAGTTGGAAGTGGGTGATCCCCATTCTTCTTCCTTTGCTTAAATCAAGGTTTAATTTCTTATACCCATTTGATTTCACTGTTATTTTAGGTGTATTTTGTTATTTCTTGATGTGTGGCTAAAAAACCCCATTCTTGGAGTGTGATTTAGAAAATATGTGTTGATATTATTGTTGGGTCTTGCTTCCTGATAGGTTAGATGTAGTGTAATGGTGATTTCACCTACTGGTTGTGTTTTAACCTAAAGGGTTTGTAGTTGCAAATACAAAGCCACCCATGTGTTTTCGGCTTTCCCGAGAGGGAGGTCGCGAAACCAAGACCACTAGATTGATTGCCTAAGGAGTGGGTCGACATGAGGTTCAACCCGAGAGGCTGAGCCCTAGTCTCATATCCTAACACTCAACTCGAGAGAGTGAGAGGCGTAGGCTGATCTTCATGCGGTAAATGGTTGTCCTAGAGAAATGCATTTGAAACGGTGTAAGTTGCCCGAGAGGGAACTTATTTCCATTTAAAGCTTAGCCTAGTCACTATTATCTTACAAATTTCTTTCAAACGCATGTACCCAACTACTTATCTCAACTTGTATTGCGGTCACACCCCAAGAACTCTTGCCCATACTTGATTTTCTTGTTATTTTTGTTGTTTTTACTATACTTGTGACAAAATCCCCAAATCAATAATTGACACTTTTGTGTCACCCCCGTTACTTTACAATGTTTTTAATCGTTAATGTCTTTAGCTATGACTAGTTAAAACTAGATTTTATTTTTCTATTAATTCTCAAAACCACTCCCTTTGGACACGACCCCAACGTTTAGTTGGGTTACTATATTATCGACGATCATAGACACTCATACCGTAGGTTAGTGTCGTTGGTCGCGATAAGCATCAGGCTTCTTAAAATGACTCAAAGAACTCTCAAGACTTGAATCTTAGCTCTACCTTGAATTTGAATTTGTGGATTCAAGGTTATGATTTATGTTTATGAATGATTTCTATATGTTTACAAGTATTCCAGAGTTGTTATAATCAATAGGAAGTATAGGTACACTTTAGAAGGACTCAAGCCGTCTAAATGACGGAAAAAGAGTGACGATAGGCGACCCTGGCGCACTGCTGGCACGGGGTGACAACCCCTAAACTTTAGAGACCCTATTTTGCTGCACTTCTGGCACGCCACGCCAGCCCTTGCTGGAACATCTGTGGCGCGCTGTCACACCCCAAGGCTACCCCCTTGATGTAAACATAGGACCTAGGATCCCGAGTGACCCCAAGTTAACCCTGAGCTGACATATCATAGCATACTAGATAAATTTGAAAGGAGAAATATTGTGCGAAAACTTAAAACATGATATAAACTGAAATGATGGGGAATAGCCAATACCATCTGAATATATATGAACTGTGAGTTTAATGACAATTGAAGGATCAAACTCTAACTAAAACTGAATCTAATTGTGTCTGAATAAAAGCCTCTAACTGACTAGAGATGTTGGGACATGCTCCAGCTAACTCTAGCAAAACGGAAACTGAAAGACTGAAGGTAAAAGAAAACATGTCTATCGTCCTTGATTAATGAGGATTCACCACTGATACTACTGAACTGGAGATCGGGAACCGATCTATGCGTGATCTGAATGCTGAAGACCTGAGCCTACATCACGAGAAGATGTAGCGCAAAGTATGCGTTAGTACTTGAAAGGTACTGCGCATGCATGATAGGATAAAGTTGAACAACATATACATAACTGAAATAAAGCATATTGATCAATTATATAAGGTGATCATGATGAATACACTGAACATACTGAATATGAACTAAACTAAATGCAATGACCAAGCTCATACATACTGAAATTGAATACTGAACATATAATTGGTAACCTTATCATGCACTAAAATCTAACTGTGGGAGCTACTAATAACCGACATAAAACCACGTGAGCTAAACGTGGAGTCCGATGTATACGCCCCATCGAGAGGACCCAATATACCTTGCCAAGGGTATAAAGGCATGACTGGCGTGATCACTAAATATTTGCCCACAGAGGGGACTTAACCTACTGGGGTACGTAGTTCTGGGACTATGAGGGTGACCAACTCTATTCCAACTCGGTATTAAGCCTACTCCCAATAGAATGTATTAAATACAACATAACTGAAATAAACAGGATAGCTCGAGATTCTGACATGCTAACTGAAAATGCAACATTAAGTACTAATAATGAAACATTTGAAACTGATGTATGTATATCTGTATAAATTGACCTAGCAAGTGTATTTCATGAACTAAACGAATCAACACAACTAGGGTTCTGAATTTCATGCAAGAATCTAAGCAACAATTCCTCAAAAACTTGATAATCTGATTAAGATTAGTCTGACAGTTGAATCACAAAACTTTTCTTAAGTTCATAAAGCCGTAGGTCTAAACATGATATAGAGAATCAAGAATCTGAATTAATTCTAGGGACCTAACGGGCGAAAGGAACCCACTAGTGAAATCCCACATACCTGGTGACAAATTTCATGGAGAAATCTTTCAATTTCGAGGCTGCAACTGGAGGAAACCTTGTTGCGTTCTTGGAGAGGGTTGGTCGACTCTTTCTCCTCTTTTTTGTTCAACTTGGATGAATTTTGGACAATGAGTTGACTTGGGTAAAGTCCAATTAACTTACTAGGTTAAAATTGACCAAAATGGCGTAGTTTAGGGGTTAAATGACGTAGTTAGGTGTCCATCGCATAGGGAAAAGACCAAAATAACCATGACATAAAACTTATGAGGGCCAACTGACGGATATGACCGACAGACCGTGGATGGACCGACGGTCCGTCCTGGTCTACTATCGTTTGGCTTTAGAGAGGTGAAATATGGGGGTCTGAACCATGGTCATGGACCACAGACTGTGGTCCCACCTATGGTTTGTGGGTCCTGGCGTGGTTCTGGACTTGTCTGAATTTTTTGGGGTTCTGAGAAGGTGGTCGCAATAGGCCAACCGCGGACCTCACCTACTGTGTGTAGGTCACCCTATGGTTCGTAGGTGGACCCGTTGGTGGCTCCTGCAACTTCTTAAATCTACATTTTTGGTCTGTCTACAATACGAGGTGTTACATTATCTCCACCTTGGGAACATTCGTCCTCGAATGAAGACTAAACTAGATTCATTTGGAGGGAAAGAGCTGCAAACCCTACCACTAAGTAGAGGAAACTGAAATCTGACTGAACTAAGTTCCAAGACCATGCAAATACGCTGAAAATGTAAGTATAACTAAAAGAACGAAATACTGAGACTGAATTTACGCATGAGTAACTGAAAGACTGGAGAGGAACTATTTACTCAAGCTGGAATGGAATCGGAAGTAGAGAGATGAGGATACTTGGCCTTCATGGTTGTTTCTGTTTCCCAAGTAGCTCCCTCTACAGACTGACTCCGCCACAAAACCTTAACTAAAGCGACTTCTTTGTTTCTCAACCTTTAAACCTAGCGATCAAGAATCTCAACTGGCACATCCTCATAAGTGAGACTATCCTTCACCGCCACACTTTACAATGGTACTATAGATGTTGGATCACCCACACACTTCTTCAACAACGAAATGTGAAAGACCGGATGCACCGCTGCTAGTTCTGATAGCAACTCTAACTCATAAGCCACTTTACTAACTCTTTTCAAGATTCTGTAATGGCCTACACATCTAGGACTAAGCTTCCCTTTCTTGCCAAATTCATCACCCCCTTCATAGGTGACATTCTCAGGAAAACCCAATCATCAATTTGGAACTCCAAGTCCCTTCTCCTTACCTCTGCATAGGACTTCTGATGACTCAAGGCTGGCTTAAATCTATCCCTGATGAGCTGAATTTTTTTTGTATAATTATGAACTGAATCTGGCCCAATCAAGGCCACTTCACCTACTTAAAACCAATCAACTGGAGATCTGCACCTACACCCATACAATGCCTCATAAGGGGCCATCTGAATGCTGGAATAGTATCTATTATTGTAGGCGAACTCTATATGAGGAAGGTGATCATCCCAACTACCCTTGAAGTCAATCACGCAAGATCTTAACATGTCTTCTAATGTCTGAATGGTACGCTCTGCCTGACCATCCGTCTGTGGATGAAATTTTGTGCTGAGGTTAACCAGAGTACCAAGACCTTTCTAAAATGACTTCCAGAAATGAGAGGTAAACTGAGGACCTCTATCTGAGATGATAGAAAAAGGAACTCCATGCAACCTGACTATCTCATTAATGTAAAGCTTTGTGTATTCCTCCGCCGAATCTGTAGTCTTGACAACCAAGAAATGAGCAGACTTAGTAACATTGTCTACTATCACCCAAATGGAGTCATGTTTTCTGTGAGTACGAGGTAAACCTGTAATGAAGTCCATGTTTATCACTTCCCACTCCCATATAGTAATGTTGATCTCTTGTGTCATACCTCTTGGTTTCTGATGTTCTACCTTTACATGCTGACAATTAGGGCACTTAGTCACAAAATCTGCTATATCCCTTTTCATGCCATTCCACTAAAAAAGACTTCCCGCAGATCACGGTACATCTTAGTGGCACCTCGATGAACAGAATACCTAGAGTTATGGGCTTCTATAAGGATATTTTGTCTCAACTCACCCACCTTAGGAACACATAAATGACCATGGTAGCGAACTACACCATTTCCCCTTGGGAGAAAACCTCAACTCTCTGCTGATGAACTGCACCCTTCAGTTGAAGCAATATAGGATCACTATCTTGTCTTTCTTTAACCTCTGCTACCAATGGAGATTCTGACCCATTCTGAACTGTTACACTATCATCTCATATGTTCATAAGGAAAAATCCTAAGAGAGAAAGTCGATGAACATCTTTCACTAATTATTTCCTTTCTTCCTCAACATGCGCTACATTACCATAGATAGTCTTCTATGAGCATCAGCTACTACATTGGCCTTACAAGGATGGTAAAGCACATTCATATCAGACTTTCAGGAAGTCAAGCCATCTCCTCTGGCAAAGATTTAACTCTTTCTGGGTTAACACATACCGAAGGCTATTATGGTCTGTGAACATATCTACGTGAACACCATACAAGTAATGTAACACCTCGTATGCTAGAACATACCAGAATGTAGATTTTAGAGTTGTAGGTGCAATCCACGGACTGTAGGATGACCCACGGCCCGTGCTGGTGGTCTGTGGATGTCCACCTGCAACTACAACCTCTGCTCCTAACCTCCAAATCGAAACCATCCCCCATAAGCCTCAGAAAATTGGCTAAGGGTAGACCCACGCCAGGACCTACGGAGCGTAGGTCAGACCACGGTCCGTGGTCCAGGGCCGTAGGCCAGACCCACAGTTTCAACTCCTAGTCACCGAATGACGGTTGACCAGCACGAACCGTCGATCCAACCACAGTCCGTTGGTCCCATCTGTTAGTGGCCCCCGACAGTAGTTAAGTCAGGGGTCGTTTGGTCTTTTCCTTATACGTTGGACCCCTAAACTTCATCGTTTGAACCCTAAACTACGTAGTTTTGGTCAGTTTTAGCCTAGTAACTAAATTAGAATCTAGCCTAAGCAAATCATTCACCAAATACCTAGAAAAAATTAGAACGCAGAAGAAGAAAGAAGCCGACCAGCCCTAGTTACAAAACACAGTGAAGTTTTCATCAGTTCAAGCCCAAATCAAAAGATTCTGTGAATTTCATCACCAGGTATGTGGGATTTCACTAGTGGGTTCCTTTCACCCATTAGGTCCCTAGAATTTAGTCAGATTCTTGATTCCCTTTAGATTATCTAGACCCGGGTTTTCTAGAATTTTCAGTAGATTATTATGAATTAGTTACCTTAATGTTCCTAATCAGATTATCATGTTATAGTATAGTTTTGCCCAGATTCATGCATAAATTTATAACCCTAGCTATGTAGTTACTTTAGTTCATGAATTACACATGTTAGGTTAGATATTTCAGTTATACATGCCTCAGATTTTAATGTTTTATTCTTAGCATATTAATAATGCATTTTCAGTTAGCATGTCAGTATTTTGAGTTATCCAGTATTACAGAACTTCAGTCATAAATTGTTAGTTACTTAATTAATTGGGAGAAGCTTAGTACCGAGTGGACTAGGGTCAATCACGCTCTAGTCCCAAAACTACGTGCTCCGTAGGGTGTAAGTCCTCTATGTGGGAATCATTTTAGTGATCACACAAGCATGCCTCTATACCTTTGCCCGGGTATATTGGGTCCTCTCGATGGGGTGTATACATTGGACTCCACATTTAGCTCATATGGTTTTATGTCAATTATCAGTAGCTCCCTTACAACCAGAATATAGTGCATTGACCATGTTATCAGCTGTAGTTCAAATCTTAGTTTCAGCATGTTATAAACATGGTCATTGCATTCAGTTATTTCATGTTCAGTTTTCTCAGTTTGTATCATGCTTATCTCATGGCATTGCTCAGATATTATGCTTGGTTCAGGTATGTTATTGTTCAGCTTTACTCTATCATGCATGCTCAGTAACTTTCAAGTACTGACGCATACTATGCGCTACATCTTCTCGTGATGTAGGTTCAGGTTCAAAGCTTCCAGATCACGCTAAGATCGGTTCCCTATTTTTAGTTCAGCAGCATCAGTGGTTAGACCTCATTCTTCAAGGACGGTTGACATAATTTCTTTCTTTACTTTCCATTTTTGTTTCAGTTTTACTATATTTAGCTGGGGCATGTCCCAGCACTTCTAGTCAGTTTAGAGGATTATTTCAGCTATAGTGTTAGAGTTTGACTTTTCAGTTGTTGTCTAAACTCTCTGTTTTCATTTATTCATATAGCATTGGGTATTCCCCATCATTTCAAATTATTCAAATGATTTAGCTTCCGCACAGTATTTATTGATTCAGTTGCTTTAGTATGCTTATGATATGCCAGTAGGGTTAGCTTGGGGTCCCTTGTAATCCTAGGTCCCGTGTCCGCATCCAGGGGTTAGCCTCAGAGCGTGACAAACCTGTTATTAGAGCACTAGGTTTAAGAGTCCTAGGATGTCTAAAAAACTGCACTAAGTACAATCATTATTATGGGTGTGAAGTGCACCACATCTAATGAGAGGGAGGTTATGCAGTGTTTTAGGAAAACATCACTTTTTTTGTTAATCTTCTTGTGCGTAAGGTACAATCTAATTCGTCGTTCTAACTCGATGTTATGCATTTTAGATCATGCCTCCTCATAGAACTTATGGAAGGAATGCAAATGTACAAAATGCTAACACAACTCCTCCAGTCCCAGATCATGAAGTTTTGAACGCTGAATTCAGTAACGCCATTAAACATTTGGCTCAGAGTGTGACGAATAAGAAACACCAGCAGGTTCCAGTTTGTACAAATGCTGGTGGGGGATTAGTGGCAATCAGGGTTCGTGACTTCGTTAGGATGAATCTGCCTCAGTTCATAGGATTACAAATTGGTGAGGATCCCCAAACTTCATAGATGAGGTCAAGAAGATCTTTGGAGTGATGCAAGTTACAAGTAATGATAAGGTAGAGTTGGCATCCTATCAGTTGAAGGATGTAGCTCACATCTGGTTTACTTAGTGTAAATAAAATAGGGGTACAAATGCAACTCCCATTACTTGGAAATGGTTTAGTGAGACTTTTCTAGATAGGTTCTTCCCACGAGAGTTGAGGGAGGCAAGAGCTCAGGAGTTTATGAATTTGAGCAAGGGTTCCATGTCATTCCAAGAGTATGGACTCAAGTTCACCTAACTCTCCAGGCATGCTCCTCAAATGATTACCGATTCTAGGGCTCAAATGAACAAGTTTCTTTATGGGGTATCCGACCTTGTGAAAACAAAGTGTAGGAATGATATGCTACTAGAAGATATGAACATCTCTAGGCTCATGAATCATACTCAGCAGGTCGAGGGTGATAAGATTAGGGAATAGGCTAAGGAGAATATGAAGGCTAGGACATGAAACTATGATTATTCTCAACAGAAATAGGGTGGTGGAAATCGCTCATAGTTTCAGCAGAAGTCTCCAGCTCCAACACCTTCATCAGCTAGTGTTCCATCCTCCAAGTTCCAAAATTATCAGAAAGGTAGGGAATCAGGCTCTAAGTCTCAAGGTAGTATTTCAGGCACCAGTACCTACCCAACTTGTCCAAAGTGTGGTAAGAACCATCCGGGTGAGTGTATTCTTGGAAAGGAAGGATGTTTTGGGTATGGTTAGTATGGTCACATGTTGAGAGATTATCCTTCTGATAAGCAAGGTCAAGGGGGGCAACAATGGTAGGGCTCAGTATACAACTTGAGTATCACTAACAAGTTGCCCGACACAACATGGTAATACATCTGGTACAGGTGGCGGACAGCACCAAAACAAGTTGTATGCTCTTCAGGCTCGCTAGGATCAGGAAGATTCTTCGGATGTAGTAACTGGTACGTTACATGTCTTTGACTTAGATGTTTATGCATTGTTAGATCTAGGGGCTACTCTTTCCTTTGTAACTCCTTATATAGCAGTCAACTTCAGTGTTAGTCTAGAAACTCTTTTAGAACCCTTCTCAGTCTCTACTCTAGTCAGTGACCCAGTTATAACTAGACGTGTATACAAAAATTACCCTATCACAGTCTCTCAAAAAGTCACCTCAGCAGATCTTGTAGAGTTAGAAATGGTAGACTATGATATCATGCTAGGCATGGATTGGTTACATTCCTGTTATGCCTCAGTCGATTATAGAACTAGGATTGTTCGTTTTCAGTTTCCAGACGAACCAGTCTTAGAATGGAAAGGTAGTAGCTTAGCGCCAATGGGTCGATTCATTTTTTTACCTTAAGGCCAAAAAGATGATTTCTAAGGGTTATCTCTATCATCTAGTTCGGGTTAAGGATTCAAGCTGTGAGACCCCAACTCTTGAGTCAGTTCCTATAGTTAATGAGTTCCGAGAAGTGTTTCCAGAAGATCTTCCCAGAGTTCCTCTCGAAAGAGAAATCGACTTTGGAATTGATCTCCTTCCAGATACCCAGCCTATTTCTATTTCTCCTTGAAGAATGGCTCCAGCTGAGCTGAAGGAATTGAAAGAGCAGTTGAAAGACCTTTTTGATAAGGGCTTCATCAGACCCAGTATTTCCCCATGGGGTGCACCAGTGTTGTTCTTGAAGAAGAAAGATGGTTCCCTCAGGATGTGCATTGATTATACACAGTTGAACAAAGTCACAATCAAGAATAAGTATCCCATCCCCAGAATTGATGACTTGTTTGACCAACTTCAGGGTGCTACTCATTTCTCAAAGATAGACCTCAGATCCGGTTATCATCAGCTCAGAGTCAGAGATATTGACATCCCGAACACAACCTTCACAACTCAGTATGGTCATTATGTAACACCCCGAAATGCTAACAAAGATTCGCATGTCGATACACCATTCCTTAATTACTACAATATGTTTTATTCACATTTTGGGAATTTGAAATTTTGTGATATTTGCAAACTTGCTTAACATAAATTGTGATCGTAATTTAAGGGATTGTATTGGGGTATTTACGTAATATTCTAATTATAATTATATATAACTTGAAATGGTGGTGAGGTATATACATATGGGTATGTATATATGCATTTTGGGCAGCACACTTTTATTTGGGCAGCACCTTTGACGGACAGCAGTACAAGTGATAAACATCACTTGTGTGTATATATTTTCACACCTCCTTGAGTTAAATTCGTTTCCTTCAAGTCTAAGAACGTTAGAACCTTATTTAATCAGTTGTTCTTCAAAATCACATGAGAAAAACTTGGTCCTTTTGGCTGGAATTCGAGACACACACTTCTCTTTGGCAAGTGATGAAATCTGTTTCTGAGCTGGGTAGTGTTTGGTAGTTTAAGCATATCTGGTTCTATCGAACTTCATTTACCGTGAGTAAATATGATTTGGAAAGATAATTCATATACCTACAACTCTTATGTTTATGTTGAACTCGAATTTAGCTGTTATGAATATAAAATAAGGGACGCAACATATGACAAATTCTGTCCAGATTCCAGAATTTGAAATCCTGTATGTTCAACTGTTAGTGTTTTGTTTATATCCTTTTGTAAAAAATGTATTTTGCGGTAATTCTTGTTTATTTTCAAGCTTAAAAGCTTTACCTACATCTTTTATGAAGAATATAAAGTCCAGTTTTGCCGTTTTCCATTTCAAATCTAAGGTGCGACATGAAGTACTTTGTTGGCCAGAATTACTGTTTTGGAAGCATAGTCGTATTTGTACTGAGGTTTGTGTATAAACTTGTACTTGTACTCTTTTTACCTGATGGTATATCCGAAAGCTTATCTTGGTACCTTGGCTACCTCTTGTCACTTTGCATTGTCGCGTTGGTATTCTTTAAGATATTAAAGATACTTGTATTACTCGCCCACTTGTATGGATTGTTTGATCACCTGGCACCCTTGTTGGGACCTGTCCTACTTGTGGCTGTGACTTTGTCACTATTGGCGTGCCTCTTGATTCGGATCATTTGCCATCTTGACTCTGGGTTTTTAGTCCGTCTTAAGAATGAAAGTTGTCCATTTTATGTATGAACTAGAAAGCCTTTTTTAATATGGTTCTTGGTTCTCTTGATTATTGGGCTTGACCTTTCTTGATACAGGGCGTCGACCCTTCTTGATACCTGCTTGTGCTTGGTGTGATGACATGATGTATATATTGGGAGAGCCATGTCATTTAATCTCTTTGAAAATGGTGCTATGAACGTTCTTGACATTTGGATCTTTAAATATCAAGCTTGATTCTCTTTGTATATTGTTTACTTGATTTATTAATTCTGTTTCAATTGTGCTGCCCATGACTTGAGAAAGGTGGCTTGGTGAATCTGAGGGATCCGAACTTATTGTTTTTTACACCACTAAGCTATAAGCTTAGCGATAGTTGTTTCTATCGTAGGGAATGTTCGAGAGCATGCGTGAAGCTGGCCATTGGAGATGGAGATTTTGAGAGCCTTAAGGAAGATCACATTTTCATATAGGCATCCATATCTTGTATAAACCTTGGTACTTGTACATAATCTATGTGTTGTGTATTTACATGAAATTTTGAGGGCTAATTTGATCATGTCACCATGGATTGTAATATAAGTGTCGCTATATATTTTGTTCTTTTTGGGGTGTGCAAACCCAAGTATTGTAATATATTAAATTTACTATTTGTTCTGAATGGTTGTGTGAAGCATGAACCGTCTAATTTGGGTACTCGGAAGTTGGTAACATTCTTTTTATATCATTTTTAAGTGTGAGGATAATACATGCATGAAAATCTCATAAGTTATTTGCTTAGGTTATCTTGGAAGGGTTTTCCGCGATAAGTAAAAATTCTACGCAGTTTTGATTTGACGCAAATAAATGTTTAAATGGGCAGGATGCACATCCTTAACTATTTTTTATTGAACCTAATCCCCCTACTAGATTTTAATCAATACTCCCTACATTCATCTCTTTTAAATGTCGCAAGTATTAAAGTAGATTCCTTCTTAAGTTGTAGTATCCTTCCGAAAGGGTCACTACAAGTGTTGGTATCAGAGCCTACGTTTGTAGTTCTATGACTTTTGCTTGAATTACTTGTATACTTGTTCGCTTTCGAAAAATGTTCTATTTAGATTATTTGCTCACTTACATGGGTTAGAATATTTTTATCGCATGTAGAGTGCATATGCATCAAGTACATGTCTCTAGTGCAATGTGATCTTCCCTTTTGAAGGAATTAAATTATGGCCTCTTCTTCTGACCAACCTTGGAAGCTGCTCGTGAAGGTTCGGGTACCTATATGTCCCAACCTCATGCACTGGAAGGGGTTGGAGAACATTTCTCGAATCAATATGTTCCCCACAGTAGTGGGTCTAAAGTGGGAAACCATCAGGGTGTAAGAGCTGGTTGACATCTTCACATGAGTCGTGGTACTCAAACAATGAATCCTCATTTTAAACAAATGGCTGAATTATTCCACCACGTGGTTGAATCGATGCATGATCCCTACAAAATTAACGTTGAGAAAATGAGGAAAATGGGTGGAGTGGAGTTTGAAGGTACCGTTGATCCCACGGATGCTGAACAATGGTTGTAGCGCATGGATAGGGTATTTGAGCAGTTCGAGTGTTCAGATGTTGCCAAATTTAAGTATTCTATTTCACTATTACAAAAGGATGCTTATGATTGGTGGGTAAGTGTTCTGAATGCCAAGGTAAATCCTCATGTTCTTACTTGGGATGATTTTCTTAAGGAATTTCGTATGAAGTATGTCCCACCTGCTTATTGTGATGCAAAGAAAAAGGAGTTTTTGAATCTAAGCCAACGAGGCATGTCTATTGCTGAGTACCAACAGACGTTTCTAAGGCTCTCTCGTTATGGTGGAGGTATTATTAAAGAGGAAAAAGACAAGTGTAGGAAATTTGAAGATGGTTTAAATGATTCCATTAGGAAGAATGTGGCGATCCTGCAACATGAGAACTTTTGTAAGTTAGTGTCTGCCGCTTTTACTTGGGAACGACTTGATAAAGAAGAAGCTAATAGAAATGAAAACAAATTTTGAAAGCCTAGACCAGATTTTGGTGGTCCATCCAAAAGGGGAAGGTTTGATGATTTTAAGGCTGGTAGTGTTAACAGGCCATCTCAACAAAAGCAAAAAGGATCAGAATTTTCTACAGCTAGCACTCCAAATTATGGCCAAGGCAAGCCTCGCGTTCCCACTTGTCCACAATGTGGAAAGAATCATTATGGTACTTGTAGGAGAGCTTCTGGTGCATGTTTCAATTGTGGGAGCTTTGATCGTAAGTGAAAGATTGTCCTAATCCTAATAATACTCCTTCCTTGAGAACTGAAGCCTCAGTTCATAAGCCTTCTATTAATCTTCCTACAACTAATAGAGGTGCAAGACCTAAAACCACCCAAGCAGCAGGTGCAAGTGGATCTAATAAAGCTAGTGGACCAAGGGCTACTGCACGCCTTATGCTATAAGGCAGAGGGATGATCAAGATGGACAAGACGTGGTTGTCGATAAATTTTACTTATTTGGCTTATGTGTGTTTACACTATTTGATCCTAGTTCTACACATTCCTATCTTTGTTCATCACCTGCTCTTCCTGAAAAAGTGAAATCTGTGAGACTTAGTTATGATGTGCTAGTTGAAAGTCCTTTAGGTTATCAAGTTGAGTGTAATCGAGTTTACCAAGATTGTCCCATTGTGATTCAAAACCTAGTCTTCCCTGCTGATTTGATTGAAATACCCTTCAAGAATTTTGATATTATTATCGGGATGGATTGGCTTTACAAATATCATGATGTGGTAGATTGTTGGTCTAAACATGTGACTTTTAAAGATCCTACATTTTCACACATCATTGTACAAGGGGAAAGATCATTGACATCTAGTATTATTTTTGCTGCCTTGGCAAGAAAGTTGATGCGTCAAGGTTATGGGGCATACCTTGCTCACATAGTTGATACACAGTTAGAGAGTCCGTGTATCAAGGACATACCTGCTGTATGTGATTTACCAGAATTCTTCCCACAAAATCTTCATGGGTTGCCCCCGGAAAGAGAGGTTGAATTTCCAATCGAGCTTATTCTTGGATCTACCCCTATTTATATCACTCCTTATAGAATGGCTCCGGCAGAATTAAGAGAATTGAAATCTCAATTGCAAGAACCTCTTGAGAAAGGTTTTATTCGACCTAGTGTTTCTCCTTGGGGAGCCCCTGTTTTATTGGTAAAGAAGAAAGATGGCACTCTTAGGTTTTGTATTGACTATAGACAATTGAACCAAATAACAATCAAGAATAAATATCAATTACCAAGGATCGATGATTTGTTTGACCAACTGAAGGGTGCTAAGGTATTCTCAAAGATTGATTTAAGGTCTGGATATCACCAACTGCGTGTTCAAGAGAAAGATGTCCCTAAAACTACTTTTAGAACTCGGTATGGTCATTATGAATTTTTGGTGATGCCATTCGGATTGACAAATGCTCCTGCAGTATTCATGGATCTAATGATTCGAGTATTCAAGCCTTATCTTGATCACTTTGTAGTTGTCTTTATAGATGATATTTTAATAATTTCTAGAAGTAGTGAAGACCATGATAAACACCTTCGAATTGTTTTAAAAATTTTGAAGGAGAAAGAACTTTATGCTAATTAAACTTTCGAAGTGTGAATTTTGGCTTGATGAAGTGGCTTTTATTGGACATATTATATCAACCGAAGGTGTGAAGGTGGATCCTAGTAAGATACAAGAAATTGTTAAATGGAGACCTCCCAAAAGTCAAATTGAGGTAAGAAGTTTCTTGGTCTTAGAAGGATACTACAGAAGATTTGTGAAAAGTTTTTCCATTATCGCCTCCCCTTTGACTAAGCTCTTGCAGAAGGAAGTAAAGTTTATTTGGGATGACAAATGCCAAGAGAGCTTTGAAACTCTCAAATCCTTGTTGACTCAAGCGCCTATACTTACTCTACCAATTGAAGGGAAATAATATGTAGTATACAGTGATGCTTCTCACAATGGTCTAGGATGCGTTTTCATGCAAGAAGGGAAGGTTATTTCTTATGCCTCTCGGAAATTAAAAGCGCAGGAATTGAATTATCCTACTCATGATCTAGAACTTGTTGCTATACTGTCTGCTTTAAAAATATGGCGCATTATTTGTCTAGAGAGAAATGTCATATATTCACTGATCACAAGAGCTTAAAGTACTTGGATACTCAGAAGAAGCTAAACCTAAGACAATGTAGATGGCTTGAACTCATCAAGGATTATGACTACACGATTGATTATCATCTAGGTAAAGCTAATGTGGTTGTAGATGCCTTAAGTCAAAAATCCTTCGCAAGCATTTCTTTGAGTCATTTTCCCTTGCTCCTTGAGTTAAGAGCCATGAATGTTTGTTTCACACTTAATTCAAATGGTTCAGTTATTGCTAATTTGCAAGTAAAGCCAATATTACTTGAACAGGTGAAAGCAGCACAAAAGTCAGATGAGAAACTTGTAAACTTGAACAAGTGAAAGCAGCACAAAAGTCATATGAGAAACTTGTAAGCTTGACCAGAGAAGTTCAAAAAGGGGAAAAACATGATTTTACATTAACAGATGATGGTGGCTTATTTTATCAAAATAGGTTATGCGTCCCAAATGATGACAAATTGAAGAGAGAAATACTGAATGAAGCACATACCTCACCATATGCAATGCATCCTGGGGGTACAAAGATGTACCAGACCATCAAAAAAAATTATTGGTGGAATGGTATGAAGAGAGACATTGCAGAGTTCATTTCTAAATGTTTTGGTTTGTCAGCAAGTAAAGGCAGAACATCAGGTCCCAGTTGGTTTACTACAGCCCTTGTCGATGCCGAAATGGAAATGGGAGAGAATAACTATGGACTTTGTTTCTGGACTCCTCGCACTCAAAGAAATCATGATGCAATATGGGTGATTGTGGACAGGCTAACCAAAAGTGCTCACTTCTTAGCAATCAGGATGGATTACTCACTTGAGCGTTTAGCCGAATTGTACATTCATGACATTATAAGACTACATGGGATCCCTGTGTCTATTGTATCTGACCAAGACCCAAGGTTTACATCTAGAATTTGGGGCAGCTTGCAGGAAGCTTTGGGTACTAAGTTGAAATTTAGCACTTCGTTCCATCCTCAAACAGATGGCCAATCGGAAAGAGTGATACAATTTTTGGAGGATATTCTTCGAGCCTGCAATATGGATTTTGAGGGTAGTTGGGACAAACAATTTGCTTTGATAGAATTTGCTTACAATAACAATTACCAATCAAGTATAGGAATGCCTCCTTATGAAGCCTCATACGGAAGAAAGTGTCGGACCCCTCTTTGTTGTAGTGAAGTTGGTGAAAGGAAACTTATTGGTCCTAAAACTGTGCAACAAACAGAAGACAAGGTAAAAATTATCAAGGATCGTCTAAATATTTCTTCGGATAGACAAAAGTCATACGCTGACCTAAAAAGGCATGATATTGAATATCAAGTTGGAGATAAAGTATTCTTAAAGGTGTCTCCATGGAAAATGATTATGACATTTGGCCAAAAAGGAAAACTTAGTCCCCGATTTATTGGACTTTATGAGATACTTGAAAGGGTTGGACCAGTTGCATATAAATTAGGTTTGCCACCAGAGTTAGACAAGATCCACAATGTCTTCTATGTTTCTATGCTTAGAAGATATCGTTTTGATCCATCTCATGTTCTTCCAGTTGAATCTATTGAGGTTAATCCTGACTTGACGTATAATGAAGAACCTATCTTAATTCAAGCTCGGGAAGTGAAGCAACTTCGAAACAAGAGAATCCACTTAGTAAAGGTACTTTGGAGGAACCATTCGGGACAAGAACCTACCTGGGAGAGAGAAGAAGACATGAGAACCCAGTATCCGCACTTGTTCCGGGACTAGTGTAAGGTAAATTTCGAGACAAAATTTCTTTAAGGGGGAGATATGTGTAACACCATGAAATGATAACAAAGAGTCGCATGTCGATACACCATTGCTTAATTACTACAATATGTTTTAGTCACATTTTGGAAACTTGAAATTTTGTGATATTTGCAAACTTGCTTAACATAAATTGTGATCGTAATTTAAGGGATTGTATTAGGGTATTTACGTAATATTCTAATTATAATTATGTATAACTTGAAATGGTGGTGAGGTATATACATATGGGTATGTATATACACATTTTGGGCAGCACACTTTTATTTGGGCAGCACCTTTGAAGGACAACAGTACAAATGATAAACATGACTTGTATGAGTATATATTTTCACACCTCCTTGAGTTAAATTCGTTTCCTTCAAGTATAAGAACCTTAGAACCTTATTTAATCAGTTGTTCTTCAAACTCACAAGAGAAAAACTTGGTCCTTTTGGCTGGAATTAGAGACACACATTTCTCTTTGGTAAGTGATGAAATATGTTTCTGAGCTGGTAGTGTTTGGTAGTTTAAGTATATCTCGTTCTCTCGAACTTCGTTTATAATGAATAAATATGATTTGGAAATATAATTCATATACCTACAACTCTTATGTTTATGTTAAACTCTAATTTAGTTGTTATGAATATTAAATAAGGGACACAACATATGACAAGTTCTGTCCAGATTCCGGAATTTGAAATCCTGTATGTTCAACTGTTAGTGTTTTGATTATATATTTTTGTACAAAATGTATTTTGCGGTGATTATTGATTATTTTCAAGCTTAAGATCTGTACCTACATCTTTTATGAAGAATATAAAGTCCATTTTTGCCGTTTTCCTTTTCAAATCTAAGTTACGACATGAAGTACTTTGTTGGCCAGAATTACTGTTTTGGGAGCATAGTCTTATTTGTACAGGCTAGGCTTACTTGTGATGATATATTGTGTTAAGTCATCATTATTGAGCTACTAGAAAGTAAATAAGTTCTTAAATTCATTTTTTTAAGGTTGTATATACTCGTGTACAAGTTGAAGACCTTGATACGCTGGTTGGTCTATGGTTTTAACTCTTGAAGTTGTGTTAGACTGTTTCTGTGCTAAAGAACTGAGGTTTGTGTATAAACTTGTACTTGTACTCTTTTTACCTGCTGGTATATCCAGAAGCTTATCTTGGTACCTTGGTTACCTCTTGTCACTATGAATTGTCGCGTTAGTATCCTTTAAGATATTAAAGACACTTGTATTACTCGCCCACTTGTACGGATTGTTTGATCACCTGGCACCCTTGTTGGGACCCTGTCCTTCTTGTGGCTGTGACTTTGTCACTATTGGCATGCTTCTTGATTTGGATCATTTCCCATCTTGACTCTAGATTTTTAGTCCATCTGAATAATGAAAGTTGTCCATTTTAAGTACGAACTAGAAAACCATTTTTAATATGGTTCTTGGTTCTCTTGATTATTGGGCTTGACCCTTCTTGATACAGGGCATCGTCCCTTCTTGATTGCTTGTGCTTGGTGTGACGACATGATGTATATATTGGGAGAGCCTTGTTATTTAATCTCTTGGAAAATGGTGCTATGACTGTTCTTCACATTTGGACTTGTAAATATCGAGCTTGATTCTCTTTGTATATTGTTTACTTGATTTATTGATTCTGTTTCAGCTGTGCTGCTCATGACTTGAGAAAGGTGGCATGGTGAATCTGAGGGCTCCGAACCTATAGTTTTTAACACCACTAAGCTATATGCTTAGCGATAGTTGTTGCTATCGTAGGGAATGTTCGAGAGGATGCGTGAAGCTGGCCATTGGAGATGGAGATTTTGAGAGCCTTAAGGAAGATCATATTTGCATATAGGCATCTATATCTTGTATAAACCTTGGGAGTTGTACATAATCTATGTGTTGTGTATTTATATGAAATTTTGAGGGCTAATTTGATCATGTCACCGTGGGTTGTAATATAAGTCTGGCTATATGTTTTGTTCTTTTTGGGGTGTGTAAACCCAAGTATTGTAATATACTAAATTTACTATTTGTTTTGAATGATTGTGTGAAGCATGAACCGTCTAATTTGGGTACTCGGAAGTTGGTAACATTCTTTTTATATCATTTTTAAGTGTGAGGATAATATATGCATGAAAATCTCATAAGTTATTTGCTTAGGTTATCTTGGAAGGGTTTTCCGCGATAAGTAAAAATTCTACGCAGTTTTGATTTGACGCAAATAAATGTTTAAATGGGCAGGATGCACATCCTTAACTATTTTTTATTGAACCTAATCCCCCTACTAGATTTTAATCAATACTCCCTACATTCATCTCTTTTAAATGTCGCAAGTATTAAAGTAGATTCCTTATTAAGTGGTAGTATCTTTCTGAAGGGTCACTACATATTATGAATTTGTAGTTATGTCATTTGGACTAACCAAAGCTCCTGCAACTTTCATGGACTTGATGAACAGAGTGTTCAAGAAGTATTTGGACTTGTTTGTTATCGTCTTTATTGATGATATCATCATTTATCCTAGGAATGAGGAAGAACACGCAAACCATTTGAGGGTTGTCCTGCAAACTCTCAACGATCGCCAGTTATTCACTAAGTTTAACAAATGTGAGTTTTGGTTACAATATGTTGCTTTCCTTGGTGACATTGTGTCTAGCGAAGGGATCCGAGTGGATTCTATGAAAATAGAAGCAGTGAAACAATGGCCCAAACCTACCTCTCCTACAGATATCAGAAGTTTCTTGGGTTTGGCTGGCTATTACACAAGGTCGTAGAACGATTTTCATCCATTGCCTCTCTATTGACTAAGTTAACTCAGAAAAATGTTAAGTTTCAGTGGTCAGATGATTGTGAGAAAAGCTTTGCAGAACTAAAACTAGGTTGACTACAACTCTTGTTTTGACTCTACCAGAGTGTTCAGACGGTTATGATATCTATTGTGATGCATCCAGAGTTGGCCTAGGTTGTGTGTTGATGCAGCGAGGCAAGGTTATAGCATATGCTTCTATACACCTTAAGATGCATGAGAAGAACTATCCAACTCATGACCTTGAACTTGCAGTAGTGGTGTTTGCACTTACGATTTGGAGACATTACTTGTATGGTGTTGATAAGTCCGAGATTTGGACTCAACGAGGGCCTTATTTATATAGATTTAGTGTCCTCAAATTCTTATTTTGTGCCAATAACTGACGTAAAACCCTTGATTTCCAGGTATACAGATTGAGGAACAAAGCAAGGACACTAATTTGTAAAAAGGAATGAAGCTAGCTGAAAGAATAAAGAAATGCAAGCCTGGTGATCGCCAAGTCTACTTGGCGAGTTGCCGAATGGCTACTTGAGCGCCTAAAATTCCAGTGTACCAACCCCTGAAGGAAAGAACCAAGTTGGCGAGAGAAATGAGCAGTCGGCGGATCGTCGAGTGGTTCTGCAATACAATGTTAGATCGCCCAAAGTTAAAGACCTTGAGGATGCTGAAGGCCAAGGCAGAAGGGCAATGGAATTGAACCAAGGATGGATCGTCGAATGGTTCGGTGGGCCCGACTTACTTAACCAAGTGACTCTTTGTAGCACATTTTTTGCGACAATAAATACGTTTTTGAACATTTAGTTTAGTATCAATTACTCTTTAGAACAAATTTTTATTATGTTTTGAACTGTGAGACAAGTTTTCTTTAGTTTTCTTTACATTTGAATAATTGAAGTTTTTCACTTTTGAGAAATTGGAAGGGGGTCTTTGAGATTCCTCGTATTGGAACAGTGTAAAGACAAAATCAATCTTACCCACTTGATAGAAACTCTATTTGGTAACTAGTTTTATCTTTTTATAATGTCTAGCAAAAACCCCAATTCTTGGGGTGTGATTATGTGATTATGGGCTGATTTAGTTTATGGGAATTTCCTATTGTTAGTTTAAATGATGTTCAGCAGTTAGTTCAATCATTAATTGTGGTTTAATTTAAGAAATGTAGTTGCAAATGCAGTTCTACCCTTGTGTTTTTGGCTTGCACGAGAGAGAGGGTTTAAAACTAAACTTATTGATTGATGGTCTGTGGGTATTGGGTTGACATGGGTTCAGTTTGAGAGAGTGAATCCTAAACCCAATCCCACACATTCAACTCAAGAGAGTGAATAAACTAAGGTATGGATTGTTCTTATTTTGCTTGCTTGTTGATGTTCGAGAGAAATCAACTTGATTCGGGATAAATTGTTCGAGAGTAAGTTTATCTCCTCTATATCCTAGCTTACTCACTAATATATAGCTATTTTCTAATAGTTGCAGTTACCCAATTATCTATATTAGCCTATAATTGAATCACATCCCAAGAACTCGTCTTATTATTGTTATTTTGTATTGATTACCACTGTTCGTAGTTGATAATTTTAAACAGAAACCCCCTATTTGACATTTGTGTCACCCACTGATTTGAATGATGTCTTTATTAGATCATTTTTATTCTTATGACTGATTTATCATATTCATACTTCTCAATTGACTCTCAAACACGTACCGCTCCATGGGGGATTCGACCCCAGCTCATTTAGTTGGGTTATATGTTTATTAACCACTGTTGATGCTTAGAATTGGATAAAGTGTCTTTGAAACGTTATTAATCAGGTGTTCATGTAGATGTGGTCACATACCATAAAAGCCTTCAGTATGTGTTCACCCAGAAAGTGTTTAATCTTCGCCAGAGGAGATACCTTAAGTTCCACAAGGATTACGATATGAGTGTGCATTACCATCCTGGTAAGGCCAAAGTAGTAGAAGAGGCTCTTAGTAGACTATATATGGGTAGTGTAGCACATGTTGAGGAAGAAAGAAAAGAACTAGCAAAGGATGTTCACAGACTTGCTTGCCTAGGATTTATTCTTATGAGCATATCAGATGAGGGTGTAAAAGTTCAGAATGGGTCAGAGTCTTCATTGGTAGCGGAGGTTAATGAAAAGTAAGATAATGATCCGATATTGATTTATTTAAAGGGTGCAGTTCATCAGCAAACAGTTAAGGTTTTCTCCCAAGGGGGAGATGGTGTGCTTCGCTATCAGGGTAGATTATGTGTTCCTAAGGTTGGTGAGTTGAGAAAGCAGATCCTTGCAGGAGCCCATAACTTCAGTTATTCGATTTATCCAAGCACCACTAAGACGTATTGTGGTCTGCAGGAAGTCTTTTGGTGGAATGGTGCGAAAAGGGATATAGCGGATTTTGTGGCAAACTGCCCCAATTGCTAGAAAATGAGGGTAGAACATCATAAACCAGGAGGTATGACTCAGGAGATCAACATTCCTACTTGGAAGTCGGAAGTGATCAACATGGACTTCATTACATGTTTACCTCGTACTCGCAGACATCATGACTCCATTTGGGTGATAGTTGATAGGGTCAATAAGGCTGTACGCTTTTTGGTGGTTAAGACTATAGATTCGGCGGAGGAATACGACAAGCTTTACAATAATGATATAGTCATGTTGCATGGAGTTCCTTTGTATATCATCTCAGATAGAGGTCCTCAGTTTACCTCTTATTTCTGGAAGTCATTTCAGAGAGGTCTTGGTACTCAGGTTAATCTTAGCACAATATTTCATACACAGACGGATGGCCAGGCAGAGCATACCATTTAGACATTTGAAAGCTTGCATGATCAATTTCAAGGGTAATTGGGATGATCACCTTCCTCTCATAGAGTTCGCCTACAATAATAATTACTATTCCAGCATTCATATGGCCCCTTATAAGGCATTGTATGGGCGTAGATGTATATCTCCAGTTGGTTGGTTTGAAGTAGGTGAATCAGCCGAGATAGGGTCAAATTCAGTTCATGATGCTATGGAGAAAGTGCTACTCATTAGAGATAGACTTAAGAGATCCAAGAGTCGCCAGAAGTCCTATGCAGATGTAAAGAGAAGGGAATTAGGGTTCCAAGTTGATGATTGGGTTTTCTTGAATGTGACGCCTATGAAGGGGGTGATGAGAGTTAGAAAGAAAGGGAAGCTCAGTCCTAGGTATGTAGACCCTTACAAGATCTTCAAAAGGGTTGGTAAAGTGGCTTATGAGTTAGATTTGCCAACATAACTAGCAGCAGTGCATCCGGTTTTTCACATTTCTTTATTGAAGAAGTGTGTGGATGACCAAGCAACTATTGTACCCTTTATAAAGTTTGGCTATAAAGGATAGTCTCACTTATGAAGATATGCCAGTTGAAATCCTTGATCATCAGGTTTGAAGGTTGAGAAATAAAAAAGTCGCTTCAGTCGAGGTGTTATGAAAGAGTCGGTCCGTAGACGGAGCTACTTGGGAACCAGAAGCAACAATGAAGGCCAAGTATCCTCATCTTTTTCCTTCCAATTCCATTTCAGCTTGAGGTAATAGTTCCTCTTCAGTTTTTCAATCATTCATGCGCATTTTCAGTCTTAGCATCATGTTCCTTCAGTTTGTGGTTGCATTTTCAGCGTATTTGCATGTTCTTGGAACATAGCTCTCTCAAAAATCAATTTTGAGTGTTTAGTGGTAAGGGGTTGCAGCTCTCTCCCTCCATTTCATCAAGTTTAGTCTTCATTCGAGGACGAAGGTTCCCAAGGGGGAGATAATGTAACACCACGTATGCTAGAACAGACAAAAATGCAGATTTTAGAGTTGCAAGTGCAACCCACGGTTGCCACCCACGGACCGTAGGGTGACCCACGGCCCGTACTGGTGGACCGTGGATGGCCACATGCGACCCATCCCAAGAAGCCTCAGAAAATTGGATAAGGGTAGACCCACACCAGGACCTACGGACTGTAAGTCAGACCACAGTTCAAGGTCTAGGGCCGTAGGTCAGACCCCCAGTTTCAACTCTTAGTCACCGAACGACGGTTGACCAGCACAGACCGTTGGTCCAACCACAGTCCGTCGGTCCTGTCCGTCAGAGGCCCCCGACAGTAGTTAAGTCAGGGGTCGTTTGTTCTTTTCATTATGCATTGGACCCCTAAACTTCATCGTTTAAACCTTAAACTACGTAGTTTTGGTCAATTTTAGCCTAGTAACTAAATTAGAATCTACCCTAACCAAATCATTCACCAAAAACATAGAAAAAATTAGAACGCATAAGGAGAAAGAATCCGACTAGCCCTAGTTCCAAAATGCAGCAAGGTTTTCATCAGTTCCAGCCCAAAATTGAAAGATTTCTATGTGAATTTCGTCACCAAGTATGTGGGATTTCACTAGTGGGTTCCTTTCACCCATTACGTCCCTAGAAT
Organism: Solanum chiquidenum; assembly: GCA_029582725.1. Taxonomy (NCBI): domain Eukaryota; kingdom Viridiplantae; phylum Streptophyta; class Magnoliopsida; order Solanales; family Solanaceae; genus Solanum; species Solanum chiquidenum. The sequence continues at coordinate 12,021 of JAJOOS010080508.1, read as the reverse complement.
TCAGTCAGATTCTTGATTCCCTTCAGGTTATCTAGACCTAGGGTTTCTAGAATTTTTAGTAGATTATTATGAATTAGTTACCTTAGTGTTCCTAATCAGATTATCATGTTGTAGTATCGATTTTGCTCGGATTCATGCATAAACTAAGAACCCTAGATATGTAGTTCTTTTAGTTCATGAATTACACATGCTAGGTCTAATATTTCAGTTATGCATGCCTCAAATTTAAATGTTTTATTATCAACATATTAATGTTGCATTTTTAGTTAGCATGTCAGTATTTTGAGCTATCCAATATTACAGAAGTTCATTTATAAATTGTTAATTACTTAATCAATTGGGAGAAGCTTAATAGCGAGTGGACTAGGGTCAATCACCCTCAAGTCCTAGAACTACGTTCCCCGTAGGGTGAAAGTCCCCTCTATGGGCATCATTTTAGTGATCACGTCAGCATGCCTCTATACCTCTCGCCGGATATATTGGGTCCTCTCGATGGGGCGTATACATCGAACTCCATATTTAGCTCATGTGGTTTTATGTCAGTTATTAGTAGCTCCCTTACAGGAAAATTTTAGTGCATTGACTATGTTATCAGTTGTAGTTTAGATCTCACTTTCAGCATGTTATAAATTTGGTCATTGCATTCAGTTATTTCATGTTCTGTATTCTCAGTTTGTATCATGCTTATCTCATGTAATTGCTCAGATATTATACTTGGTTCAGTTATATTATTGTTCAACTTTACTTAATAATGCATGTTCAGTACCTTTCAAGTACTGACGCATACTCTGTGCTACATCTTCTCGTGATGTAGGTTCAGGTTCTCGGCTCCAGATCATGCTTAGATCGATTCCCGATCTTCAGTTCAGAAGCATCAGTTGTGAGTCCTCATTTTTCGAGGACGGTTGACGTGATTGTCTTTATTTGCTTTCGGTTTTAGTTTCAGTTTTACTAGATTTAGCTGGAGCATGTCCCCGAACTTCTAGTTAGTTTAGAGGCTTATTTCAAACATAGTTAGACTCATCTATAGTGTTAGAGTTTGACTTTTCTGTTGTTTTTTAAACTCTAAATTTTCATTTATTCAGATAGCATATAGGTATTCCCCATCATTTCAGATTATTCATATGATTTAGTTTTCGCACAGTATTTATTGATTCAGTTGCTTTAGTATGATTATGATATGCCAGCAGTGTTAGCTTGGGGTCACTCATGATCCTAGGTCCCATGTCCGCGTCCACGGGGTAGCCTCGGGGCATGACAAGTAATGTCTCCAAATCTTTAGGGCAAATATTATAGCTGCAAGCTCGAGGTCATGAGTTGGATAGTTCTTCTCATGCACCTTAAGTTGTCTAGAAGCATAAGCTATAGCCTTACCTCGTTGCATCAACACACAACCTAGGTTGACTCTAGATGCATCACAATAGATCACATAACCGTCAAAACCCTCTATTATAGCCAAAATAGGAGTTGTAGTCAACCTAGTTTTAAGTTCTGTGAAACTCTTCTCATGCTCATCTGACCACTGAAACTCAACCTTTTTCTGTAATTTACATGTACCCATGTCTAGAAAGATGAAATTGATGTAAATGGATTTTATGCCATGAAAGGAGAATATATGGTTTTAGATGTATTCTTATAGGGTTGATGAGATACATTAACAATTGCTTGATATTGAAGCATATATGATTATTTATGATTAGAATTGTCTTGAGATTCAGCAATATATGATGTATTATGATATGAATGGCTTTGAGAGTGAAGCCCATGTATTATTAATAATTTAGATGTAATTGTTATGGAAGGGATACTTCCCATATAAATTGCTAATGTATGAATGTGAATGGTTTAATCAGATTGAAGGATTCTAGGTTTAAAGGCTTGCTCACCTAAAGTGAAACTAAGAACTTATGAGTTATGATAATAAAACCTAGCTTGGATTGGTAATGTGATACCTTTCCATGGATAGCTTTGATTGGTAATGTGATACCTTTCCATGGATAGCTTGGATTGGTAATGTGATACCTTCATGGGTAGCTTGAAGTGGTAAGAAAATGATGCCTTTTCATGGTAGCTTGAAGTGGAAAGGAGATGATTGATGAGTCCACAAATTAGACTCATTTAGGGCTATATTTTAATAGAAACAGTGTCCTCAAATGACAGTTTTATCTCAATATCTGATGAAAATACGTAAGTTTCAGGTATTTGAAGTGTTAGTGGAAGGAAAGACACTTAGGGGAAAAAAGGAACAAAAAGGCGGAGAAGAACGAAGAAGTTGAAGCCTGAGCATCGCCAAAGGGATGCACTCCGCCCTTTGTTCTAGTACGCGAAGCCCTGAAGGAAGTGGATCAAAAACCGATTAAAAGAGCAATTGATGTTTCACCAATCAATTTCGCGAAGCAGAAGTATACTTCCTAATGATCTAGAACGCACAGATGCTGAAGACAACGTACAAAAGGTGATGAACTAGAAGAAAGAGCGAATCGCCGAGTCATTTGGCGTTCGAGGTTAACCTCACCGAGGGATCCACCAACACTATTTTCTGATGTCTATAAATACTAAACACTTGACTAGTTTTAGGGGAGTTGAATATTATTGTAATTTCTTTACTTTAACTTGGAATTTTTAAGTTTGGGAGATGGGTCTCTTGGATTCTTCCTTATTTGCTCAAATCAAGACATATTTCTCCATACCCATTTCATTTCAACATCATTGAAGGTATAAATTTCTATCTCATGATGTGTGGCTAAAACCCCCCATTCTTGGGGTGTGATTTAGCAAATATGTGTTGATATTATTGTTGGGTCTTGCTTGCTGATAGGTTAGATGTATTTTAATGGTGATTTCACATAGTGGTTGTGGTTTAATTTAATGGGTTTGTAGTTGCAAATACAAAGTCACCCATGTATTTTCGGCTTGCCCGAGAGGGAGGTCACGAAACCAAGACAACTACACTGATGGCCTAAGGAGTGGGTCAACATGAGGTTCAACCCGAGAGGGTGAGCCCTAGTCCCATATCCTAACACTCAACTTGAAAGAGTGAGCAGGGTAAGGCGTAGGCAAGTCTTCATGTGGCAAATGGGTATCCGAGAGGAACGCATTTGAAACGTGGTAAGTTTCCCGAGAGGGAACTTATTTCCATCTAAAGCATAGCCTAGCCACTATTATCTTGCAAATTTCCTATCGAAAGCATGTACCCAACTATTTATCTCAGCTTGTATTGCGGTCGAACCACAAGAATTCTTCCCCACACTTGATTTCTTTGTTATTTTTGTTATTTTTGCTATATTTGTGAAAAATACCCCATCGATATTTGACCCTTTCGCGTCGCCCATCGAATTTATTTTGTTTTATTCACAAATTTCTCAAACTACAGCTAATTAGGATAAATTTTTTAGTCTAACTACTATTTTCACTACCACTCCATTGGGACACGACCCCAACCCTTGGTTGGGTTACTATACTATTACACGATCATAGACACTCGTACTGGAAGTTGTGTCGTTGATTATGTGAATAGAGAAATTCTAAACATCAAAATGGCATCGCTGTCGGGGAGTGGTGTCACGTGGAAATGTAGTTAATCTTTTTTTTTGTAGCTTTAGTTTTACTAGTCTTAGCTATAGTTTTGTTTTGTTTGTTTGAAGATTAAAGCAGGGAAACAAGAACGGATAATCACTATGGGTATCACACAAATCATCCTCTCCTGAAATTACTGAATATTAGGGATACTCTGCTGACGTTCAAACAAGCATGGGAGGAGACAATTCCAGAAGTGTGGTTGCGGTTCAAAGCAATATTGCAAACATGCCCATCTCATGATATGCCTGATAAGACGCTGCTGAATTTCTTCTATCGGGGTCTCGAACCCAAAAGCAAAAGCATAACTGAGCACCTTTTCGAGGGAGGAATGCTCAACCAACCCTACGAAGTTGTTGCAACACTACTTGACAATATGGTCGAAGCCAGCAAAGAAACTCAAAAGAAATACGAATGGGACAAACTGGTGTCTCAAGTAGATGTCTAATCTAAACGGGTGATTGGATTGGAAGAATAGGCTACGGAGAAGGAGAAGGACTTCTCCCTTTGATAGTGCAGACATGTAAAGAAGCATGGGGGTGTGAAAAAAGATGATGCCCTTTCAATCATTCAACAAAAACTTGAAGAACAGAACAAGAAGTTGAATAACATGAAATACAACATTGAAATGCTAAATGAAACGATCATCGCAAATTCCATGATGATTCAGCTGCAAGATGCTCAGATAAGCCATTTGATGACAGGTCAATACACACCATTCGCCGAGGACTCACCTAACTACACCATGGGTGACTCCGAGGATGATGAGTCAATGTTGACTTGCGTCGTGCCACAACATTAACTAAGGCGTTGTTTGGCAAGCAATCGAAAAACTTTTATTATCTTTTATTTGTGTATCGGTAGAATAAGGGTGTGTTGGTTTTACAACCTTCAGTGTGGAAGGTGCTCTAAAAAGTGCAGGGGTTGATCAGCAGATCCAGTTGACGAATCGCCGAGACACTCAGCGCCCAACATTTTTTTTGCCAACTGACTTTTGATGTCTTCAGATTGGGTCCTTTAAAACTCGGCAGTCAGTTAAAATTATTGGCAAATCACCAACAATGTTGGTGATCTCGATGACGACCGCCGTTGGGATTCCCACATGAAGTGAAGATTTTGATTAATGTGGCGAGCAGATGTAACCATTGGCGGATCGCTGATTCTTTCGGCGATCTCAATTAAGTCCATAGTTGAACCCCTAAGATTTCTGGAGAGCTCTGTGAATTCAGCAAAATAAAGCACTTGGCGACCCGCCAAACAATTCGGTGATCACGACTGAGAGCACCAGATGAGAATGAACCGGATAGCGTTCGACAATGGGTTTTATCTATAAAATTGTGCACTTTTATCTATCTACACTACTCTAATGAGATAGTCAATTCTGGAGTAGCCATCGCAAGAGGAGAATAGACAGCTCCCCAATACACTCTCAGTTGACTTTAAAATCAAAATGCAGAGCTGATATGATGATGATGGACAGAGACGACACCCAAGTGTGCCGCCCGACATATGGAGAGACTGCATAGATAAGAAATTTCTCTACCTCCTTCTTTGTCTTATGTTATTGAATTACTTTCATTTGCATTTCAGGAAAATGTCTTTTAATTGTGGTGGGGTGAAGCCCACACCTTTTGTGTTGATATTCGTGTTGTTTTGTATATTCGGGTTGTTCTGTTTAAAATTGTTTTTACAGTGCTTTTAGTGGATGTTTGAGCTCATGGCTCTCCTTTTTTATTTTAATTGATGTGAATTTTGACCCTTCCAAAAAAAATTTGTTTTTCAAAATTTTTTGCCACCGCTTGTGTTGAAAGTGGCTGTTCTTTTGCAAGATTTAAGTGTCGGTTCCAATCAATACTGATGACTTGAATGGTGCTCCCAATCGAACGAACATGAATGTGCGGCTACAACGAGACCAAATGAAGTTGCATAGACAATGTGTGAACTCTTTGCATCTTGTTGTGATTAGCCATTTATCGAATTGATTCTCTTGTAATGATCGTTTCACAATAGCAAAATTGTGTAGTCTTGTTTGACTTAAGTGACGATGCCTTGTGTGGTTATATTACCCTCAACTATGCATGAATGTGTACTCTTGAGATGATCTTAGGAAGGTTTAAAGAGTGTGAGCCAAATTTGACATATACCTCTTTTGTGGCCTACCCGTGAGCGTGTGAAACTCTTTTGAACACCCCTTAAGTCTTACCTTTCTTTGGAAGAAACTTGATGAACCTTAGACCTTACGTAACCCATAACCTATAATCCTCTTGATTTGTGGCTTAGTGAATAGCCAACTTAGGCCAAAAGTCTAAGTTGGGGGTGTGGTGAAAAGGAAAAGGAAAAGTCAAGAAGTACAAGAAAAAGTCTCTCTAACCCATGGTATGGCAAAACAAAATGGAAACTCTTCTAAAAATGAAAAAAATTTGTATATATATATATATATAATTTTTAATAAAGGTGCAAAAAGAGTTGGGTTTCCAAGCAATACATGGAGAGTGAATGAAAGGATGACTTAGAAGCACCGGAAGAAAACGTGACAGGGTAAAGGAAAAGGACATTTTGAGAACACCACATCTCATGAGGATGAAGAAGTCACTGAGCCTAAAATGACCATACATTTACACTCAGCCCCATTACAAGCCTTGAAATGACCTTTTTGATCTTGAGTAAGTTGAACCGAAAGTCGATTGGAAAATAAGGGCAAACCTATGGGTAAAAACATGCATTGCTTTCTTCTTTTTTAGTGTGAGCATTACATCTGATTCCTGTTCTTAAATTGATTAGCCTATGTGTGTGAATATGGAATCATTCTTTGTGTGAGGGCATTAAGATACTTTTGTTGAGCTTGAACTTGCATTAGTAGAAAGTATTCCGAGCATCAGATTTTTTTATATTGGTGTGTCACAACTTGAATCTTTGATTACACAATTGATCTTTGCATAAGTAGTTTGAGTCTTGTTGTGTATGTTCATGATCGAGTCTTGTGTAGCACTATTTTAGACATCTGTTTTGAACAACTTAACTTGAGTTTGCTTGGGGACAATTAAAAGTATAAGTTGGGGTGTTGATGAGTCCACAAATTGGACTCATTTAGGGCCATATTTTAATAGAAACAGTATCCTCAAATGATTGTTTTATCTCAATAACTGATGAAAATGCGTAAGTTTCAGGTATTTGAAATGTTAGTGGAAGCATGGACACTTAGGCGCAAAAAGGAATAAAAAGGTGGAGAAGAACGAAGAAGCTGAAGCCTGAGCATCACCAAGTACACTTGGCGAATTTCCAAAGGGACGCACTCCGCCCTTTGTTCCAGTATGCGAAGCCCTGAAGGAAGTGGATCGAAAAGCGACTAGAGGAGCAGTCGGCGCTTTGCCGATCAGTTTCGTGAAGCAGAAGTATACCGCCTAATGATCCAGAACGCACAGATGCTGAAAACAAGGTACAAAATGCGATGAACTAGAAGAAAGGAGAATCGCCGAGTCATTCGGTGTTCGAGGCTAACCTCGCCGAGCGATCCACTAGCACTATTTTCTAAAGTATATAAATACTAAACACTTGACTAGTTTTAGGGGAGTTGAATATTATTGTAATTTCTTTACTTTAACTTGGATTTTTTAAGTTTGGGTGGTAGGTCTCTTGGATTCTTCCTTCTTTTCTTAAATCATGACTTATTTCCCTATACCCATTTGACTTTAACATCATTGAAAGTATAAATTTCTATAAATTTCTATCTCTTGATGTGTGGCTAAAAACCCTCATTATTGGTGTGTGATTTAGAAAATATATGTTGATATTATTGTTTGGTCTTGCTTGCTAATAGGTTAGATGTATTTTAATGGTGATTTCACCTAGTGGTTGTGGTTTAATTTAATAGGTTTGTAGTTGCAAATACAAAGCCACCCATGTGTTTTCGGCTTGCCCGAGAGGGTGGTCACGAAACCCAGACAACTAGACTGATGGCCTAAGGAGTGGGTCGACATGAGGTTCAGCCCGAGAGGGTAAGCCCTAGTCCCATATCCTAACACTCAGCTCGAGAGAGTGAGTGGGGTAAGGCGTAGACTGGTCTTCATACGGCAAATGGGTGTCCGAGAGGAACGCATTTGAAATGGGGTAAGTTAATCGAGAGGGAACTTATTTCCATCTAAAGCTTAGCCTAGTCACTATTATCTTGCAAATTTCCTATCGAAAGCATGTACGCAACTATTTATCTCAGCTTGTATTGCGGTCACACACCAAGAATTCTTCCACACACTTGATTTCTTTGTTATATTTGTTGTTTTTGCTATACTTGTGACAAATACCCCATCGATATTTAATGCTTTTGCGTCGCCCATCGAATTTATTTTGTTTTATTTGCAAATTTCTCAAACTACAGCTAATTAGGATAAATTTTTTAGTTTAACTACTATTTTCACTAGCACTCCTTTGGGACACGACCCCAACCCTTGGTTGGGTTACTATACTATCACACGATCGTAGACACTCGTACTGGAAGTTATGTCGTTGATTACGTGAATAGAGAAATTCTAAACATCAAAATGGTGTCGCTGCCGAGGAGTGTTGTCATGTGAAAATGTAGTTAATCAGAGTTTTTTTTTTGTAGATTTAGTTTTACTAATCTTAGCTAAAGTTTTGTTTTGTTTGTCTGAAGATTAAAGCAGGGAAACAAGAATGGATATTCACTATGGGTATCACACAAATCATCCTCTCTTGAAATTACAAAATCTCAGGGATACTCTACCGACGTTCAAACAAGCATGGGAGGAGATAATTCCAGAAGTGTGGTTGCGGTTCAAAACAATATTGCAAACATGCCCATCTCATGATATGACTGATAAGACGCAGCTGAATTGCTTCTATCGGGATCTCGAACCTGAAAACAAAAGCATAACTAAGCACCTTTTCGAGGGCAGAATTCTCAACCAACCCTACGAAGTTGTTGCAACACTACTTGACAGTATGGTCGATGCCAACAAAGAAACTCAAAAGAAATACGAATGGGACAAACTGGGTGCTCAAGTAGATGTTTTATCTAAATGGGTGATTGGATTGGAAGAACGGGCCAGGGAGAGGGAAAAGGACTTCTCCTTTCGAGAGTGCTAACATGTAAAGAAGCATGGGGGTGTGCAAAAAGATGATGCCCTTTCAATCATTCAACAAACACTCAAAGAACAGAACAAGAAATTGAATGACATGAAAGACAACATTGAAATGCTAAACGAAACGACCATCGTAAAGTTCATAACGATTCAGCTACAAGATGCTCAGATAAGCCATTTGATGACAGGTCAATACACACCATTCGCTGAGGACTCACCTAACTACACCATGGGTGACTTCGAGGATGACGAGTAAATGTTGACTTCTGTCGTGCTACGACGTTAGCTAAGGCGTTGTTTGGGAGGCAACCCAAAACCTTTTGTTATATTTTATTTGTGTATCAGTAGAATAAGGGTGTGTTGGTTTTACAGATTTCAATGTGCAAGGTGGTCTGAAAAGTGTAGGGGGATGATCAACAAATCCAGTTGGTGAATCGCCGAGACACTCAGCACCCCAGATTTTGTCCGCCAACTGACTTTAGATGTATTCAGATAGGGTCCTGTAAACTCAGCGGTCAGTAGAAGTTATTGGTGAATCACCAACAATGTTGGTGATCTCATTGACGACCGCCGTTCGGATTCCCACATGAACTGAAGATTTTGATTAATTCGGTGAGAAAATGTAACCATTGGCGGATCGCTGATTCTTTCAGCGATCTTGATTAAGGCCGTTGTTGGACCCCTAAGATTTCTGGAGAGCTTTGTGAATTCAAAAAAATAAGCCACTTGGCGACCCACCAAACAATTCAGCGATCTCGACTGAGAGCACCAGATGCGCATGAACTGGCTAGCGTTCGACAATGGGTTTTATCTATAAACTTTTGCAGTTTTATCTATCCGCAGTACCCTAATGAGATAGTCAATTTTGGAGTATCCATCGCAAGAGGAAAAATGACAGCACCCAATACCCTCTCAGTTGACTTTGAAATCAAAATGCAAAACTGATATGATAATGATGGCCGTACTCGAGAACCATTGGTGGTCCCCAAGCGAACCCTTGGTCTTGCTGATTACATAGCAGACAAACATATAACTGAACAAAGCATACTTAGCAATCATATAATTTGAACATGATAAAGATACTGAGATATATTGAATATGAACTAACTGAATGTAATGACCAAGTACATAACAACTGAAACTGAGTTTTGAATTATTATTGGGAACCTTGTTAATGTAGTAGAATATGACTGTGGAAGCTACTATTTACCGATATAAAACCACATGAGCTAAATGTGGAGTCCGATGTATACGCCCCATCTAGAGGACCCAATATACCTTGCCAATGGTATAAAGGCATGACTAGTGTGATCACTAAATATGATTCCCACAGAGGGGACTTATAAACCTATAGGGGCACTAGTTCTGGGACTATGAGGATGAATAACCCTAGTCCAACTCGGTGTTAACTCTACTCCCAACTGGAAATGTGTACAATATAACATAACTGAACTATACTGAATAACTTGATATTCTGACATGCTAACTGAAAATGCAACATTAAATACTTATAATGAAACATTGAAAACTAAGGCATGTATATCTATTTATCTATCCTATCTAGTGTAATTCATGAACTAAACGAATCTACAGAACTAGGGTTCTGAAAGTCATGCAAGAATTAAGCTACATTGTTACAAAAACATAATAATATGATTAGGAATACCCTAATAACTAAATCACAACAATTTTCTGAAGTTCTAGAAACCCTAGGTCTAAACATTATTTAGGGAATCAAGACTATGACTGAAATCTAGGGACCTAGTGGATGAAAGGAATCCACCAGTGAAATCCCACATACCTGGTGACACATTTCACGGAGAAATCTTTTGATTTCGGGGCTGGAATTGATGAAAACCTGATGTGTTCTTGGAGAGGGCTTGGGTGACTATTTTCTCTTCTTTTGCTCTGTTTCACTTGAGTTTTGTGAATGATCAATTAGGGTAGGTTCTGACTAAGTTACTAAGCTTAAGCTGACAAAACTACGTAGTTTAGGGGTTAAATGTCGTAGTTTAGGTGTCCATAGCATAGGGGTAAAGACCCAAATGACCCCACTTAAAATCTAACGAGGGCTGACCACGGGCCCTATAATAGACCGTCACAGGAATCACGGACTGTCAAGTGGGTCGTGGTCCCTGGCCAGTAGCTACTAGTTCTGTGTGGTTCGACCACAAACCCTACCACGGCCTGTGTGAAGGACCATGAACTCTGAAGGTTGACGTGGTTCTTCTCTTAGGCTGATGGTATGCTAGCTCATATACACGGACCCTCCCACTACTTGTCATTAAGACCACGACCCGTGGAGGGCTCCGTGGTCTGATGCCTGAGCTGAGGAGGTATAGTCTGGCTTACACGATCCTTCCCATGGCTCGTGGTGTGGTCCACGGCCTGTGAAGGCTCTCGTGGTCCACCTCTTTTGGGTTGGGTGTGAACCACAGACAGGTCGACGGACCATGGTTCCTTTCACGGTTCGTGAACCCTGTTGTGGTTCACCTACTTCAACTAGTTTTCTACTGAAAGTTCTAAGTTTGATTTCCGAGGTGTTACAATATCTCCTCCTTGGGAACAGTCGTCCTCGAATGAAGCCGAAGCTAGCTGAGTATGGAGGGAAAGAGCTGCAACCCTACTATTAATTACTAGAAATTGACTTCTGACTAAACTGAGTCCTAAGAACATGCAAATATGCTGAAAATGCAAGACTAACCGAAAAGAGTAACTTGGGATACTGGAGAGGAAATATTACCTGAAGCTGAAACGGAATCAGAAGGAAAGAGATGAGGATACTTGGACTTCATGGCTGCTTCTGCATCCCAAGTAGCTCTCTCTACTGACCGACTCCTCGACAAAACTTTAACTGCAACAACTTCTTTATTTCTCAACCTTCGAACCTGACGATCAAGAATTTTAATTGGTACCTACTCATAAGTGAGGCTATCCTTCACAACCACACTCTGTAAAGGTACTATGGATGCTGGATCACCCATGATAACATTCAAATATACTTCTTGAAAAGAAATATAAACGATCGTATGCAATATATTTACCCAACTATGAGTCGGGGTCGATCCCACAGAGAATATGGAAGAATATTGTCAATAGCAAATATTTAACTCGATAGTCCTTATATAAAAATGGGGGGATTTAAATTGAAATAAAATAAAAATAATAAAAAGATAACTTTGAACTAAGTATTTATTTATATTCAGATTATTAAAAGTAACTAGGAATGTGTTCCCCATAAGCTCATAACACGGTAATCCTAATAATAGTAATCCTTTTCTAGTGTATTACATGCAAAGTGATAAGTTAGGTATCTCTAAATCCTTGGTCCGGCATCTAGAGAATTTCA